>JANAVB010004796.1:1889919-1957419 GCA_029216955.1 Iris pallida
CATTACTATTAACATTAATATTAACATTAACATTAATATTAACATTAATATAAACATTAATATTACGAATTAGAGTGAGGGGAGTTTTTGGGGGGCTTTCTAAGGGGGGCTTTTGATCCGCTCCCATATATATATATATATATATATATATATATATATATATATATATATATATATATATAGCAAATGATCTCTAGCCTAGTGGTTAAAGAGATGCATGCGGCCCGAGTGGTCAGAAGATCGATTTTCGGTGGAAGCGTTCGCCACAATTACCTTCTTTCAAAATTAATATATATATATATATATATATATATATATATATAATTGAAAAATTAGATATAAATTACTTTTTAAAAATAGTTTAAATAGGATTTTGGATATGTATTTAGGTAGTTGGAAGGATTTAAATATTTGGTTTACCTGACAGATATAAAATACAGTGGTAGTTAGAAAAAAATTTAAAAATTTAATTACATGCTTAGACTCTTAGATGACTATTTTAAGCTCTTTTTAAGCCTCTCTTTATAATAGTAAACATAGAAATCAACTTGATAAGGGTTGATCCATTAAGCTAAACTAACTAGCAGTCCAAATCAAATTAACCAACGTGTCTAATCGGTTAATCGAATTTGTATAGTTATTAAGGATGTGTCGGTCGGATTCGATTACATGATTGATATGTCGGTCGAATTCGATTATATAATTGACATAATCGATCATCCAAATTATGTCCATTGATTAATGGACAATCTACACCCATACCTCTTTATAAGAATCAATGTTTTTAAAACCGGACCGATGATATAACCAAATTTTGTTGGTATAAGTCAGACTGAGGTTCAACCGGGGTTCAATCCGGGTTCAAATAGACTTGATTGGTGTGGTTCAAATAGGTAAGATATCCATATTTATTTCTTGGTTTGGTTCATAGTATGTAGGTTTGGTTTAATTTTACAACTATAAGGTATATCAAAACCAAACTAATAATCAAATTGTCCAAATTTCACATGATAATATTTTTTGAATTTTAAAAAATAAAACAAAATTGACCAGTTCAATTGTGAACTAGTTCGGCCAGTTCAATTGTGAACCGGTTCGGCCGGTTCACCGGGTGAACTCTGATTTTTTAAAAAACTGACAACTCTTTAAAAGAACCAGTTTTAATCGGACCGAACCAAAATTTTGGCCTAAACCCGTTGGATCGTCGGTCTGGTCGGTTATTACAACATTGACAAGAATTGAGGTTACGAGAACATAATGCTTACTGGAATTTATGAGGGTTCCCATCTTCCTGGAGAGGAGGAGCTTGATGATTCTACGGTGTAGCCACTCGAAAGCTACAAATTGACTTTGTTTCTCGCATTCAAAGGGGAGCATATCTGCTATCCCATTTATTCTGTCTCAATTTTGTCCTCCCTCCCTATTATATATGGACCATGAGAGTAGACAAGTGGATGATGGCTCACATGTAATAGAAAGGGGGACATAATTGAAACATGATAAATGGAACAACATATATACTCCTCATTCAAAGTCTGTCAATGTCAGCGCCAGGTGAAGGGAGGAAGCTGTCATAATCATCTGAGAAAAATGGAGCTTCTCCTATTCTTATTCGTGCACCAAGGTGCAGTTCATATGTCTCCAATCATGGGCGACCTACTAATGCGTAGGCCATGCTGAGGCGAAAGAAGCTAATTCGGGTTGTTCTTCGACTTTTATTGTGGAGCCGACCTTAGAGGGTCACCTGCGATTTCGATCTCTTATGGGATTCACGTTGAACCAGAAGTTGTTTTCTAAACAGAGGGAGGTAACAAAAAGTCCTATCTGACTTACCCCTAAATCGGACTGCATCGCACCAAAATCACTAGTATCATAAAATTAGACTTGTAACCTCACAAATCTACCATGTATCTGTGCTAGTAAAATCATTTAGTTTGTAGCATATTAAGAGTAAGACTTGGTTTAATATATTTTTCTAAAATATTTTTATACTTTTTGATAAGTCCCGAATAAAATATGCTACTAATATAGGATTTTATATATATATTTTTAAAATGAAAAATAAATAACAGATTTCCATATACTCAATCTACTAATCTTTAATTCGTCACCAATCAAAATCTGATGTCTCTCTCCAATAATCACAAAGGTAATTTAAGTTCGTCTATACCACTGATATAGTTAAAACTAAAACAACAATATCATTAGCGAAGTTACTAATGAAATAATTTTGTAAGAAACTGTGAAGTATGTAGCCATCAAGAGATGGTAGCAGTTCAACTAAAGATGGGATATCAAATATGATTTTTGAAATAATTATTACATTGCTTCAAAAAAATAATTATTACAAATAATAAAATAATTCCAGTTGATCACGGTCTCCTTGATGAAATTAACAGATAAACTTATTTTCCTGTAATATAAATGAGAGTCTTCTCCATGTGCCTTCTCTTAACAATTTTATTTTCTTATAATAATAATTATGATGAAGGTAATAAATTATTACATATATTTGATAATTGTAGGCTAAAATCAAATATACGTAGCTGTTCCGGCGGAACAAATAACTTAACGTGGGCCTCTTCAATTAATGATGTCGGTTAGGGGTGAGCGTTTGGTTTACTCGGTTTCAACCGAACCAAAATAGTTAAAACCGAATAAACTGAAATTCTAAAAATCCAAAACCGAAACCGAACCGAATTAACCAAAAATCAAAACCGAACCGAACAAGCAATTCGGTTTGTTTGGTTAAAGATTTTTATTATTGAATGGGTCAGATCCAAAGTTGGAATCGTGGTTACATTATACTAAAATGGTAATTTTTGTACACACAATTGTTGTATTTCAATATTATATACAAAGTTAAACTAGTTGTTAAATTATCAATGTTGAGCTTCAAAACATATACACATAATTGTTGTTTTGAAAATATACGAAATTTTAATCACAAAATATGCATAAAATTTAGAGTATTTACATAACTGTATAATTTTTATTCGGTTCTCGATTTTTGACCGAAATCCAAAATGGAAACCGAATAAATTTTTTTTATATTTTTAAAACCGAAATCGAAACGAATATTTTTAAACCGAACCGAATTTCTTATCCGGTTCGGGAAGGTTCGATTTTCGGTCTAAAACTGAATAATGCTCACCCCTAATGTCGGTTGTGGCCACATCGGGCCTGTGGTGTCACACACGCAGGGCCGGCCCTGGGGTAAGCCGGACAAACCTTGGGGCTTGGGCAACCCCCCTCTGCTAGGCAACCCCCCAGGCTCAGTATGATCCCACCAAAGATCAGGATCACGGATGACCACCAGGACCAGCTGACAATAAGGGACAAGGAGCAACCAAAATTAGCTCCAGGATAGGGCAACCTAACCGTCCGGGCCGGCCCTGCACACACGTGACGTAGGTTGCCATATATCACATCCGGTCATTTTCTCGTGATATAATGCAACCCCGCTTACATGGGCCGTAGATTTTAGACCCAGATTGCAGCCCATAATTATAAATTGTTGGCAAGGAAAGAGAATATTTTCTTCGAGTTGGAGAAAACACCAAACTTTTAATTTTAATCTAACTTTATATTTGTTGAGTTCAAGTTGAAAAATAATTGGCAACGGTTCTTTAGATTTCGCGTGAAATAATAAAGGGTTTTATGAAATTTAGCCTTTTACAATTATGATGCAGAGATAAATTTCCGAACCAACATTTAAATAGCTACCGGGATTTTAATTTCTACATTAGTAATGAAGTAAGGTGAGTGAGTACTAGCACCAATTGGAGAAAACTATTAAAAAAAATTAAAAATAAACAAGATAGTTATATTATAACTCGTCAATGGAACAAAAAAAAAATCTTTGATATTGTTAAAATATTATTTTATTAAAAATTGTTACATATATAATTTGAATATATTTTAGTCCACATTTGTTATAAGTATCTTTATATTTTATTTAAGATTTGTTATAGATATGATTATATTTTAGTTAGAATTTGTTATAGATATATGACATGTAGTTATAATATTAGATAGTTAAGCTATTAATTAGATTTTTTTATTTTTAATTACATGATGGTATACATAAGACATAGACGGTTTATTTTGAGCCGTTTTTAAAAACCTCTTTATAATACTAGAAATATTATACCAACGAGTCGTTTTAAAAAAAAAAAATTTATTCCACTAATCAATTTTCTTGCTTATAACCATCAACTTATTTATAAATTTTCTTATGTCTACTAGTATTGCGTGGCTACGCAGTGTTGTACATAAATCATGTAGAAAACTATATTGTTTGTAAATTTCGACGGAAGAAAGTGTAAAAATAAGTTTAAGTAAAACTTCTAGGGTTGCAAATGTATACAAAAAATTGTAAAAGAGAGCGGCTAATTGCCGCACATATGTGCATGTATCACATATTAAGAAAATCTCACAGACGTGGTGGATCTATGTAGAATCATGAGGAGATGCTCTTCATGGATTTCGAAAAAGAGAACTTGATACAGGAGATCCAATAAAATTTTGACAAAATATATAGTTGATTTAAGGACTAGATATCGTCTATTTAACGACTAGATACTAAAGGTTTTAACCATTAGGCTACTTAACTTCTAGAGTAAAATCATATTCTTACTCTATTTGATATTTTTCAATGAACAATATTAGAAGGATACCAATATATGATAATATTTGTTGACCACATGATATAGTAGCCTATGTGTATAACATTTAATGCAGTGATTCTACTTTGGTGACTTAATTTTTTTTTACCATATTAATGATATGATGTCACGTCATGTAGTCAACAATATGATCATATTTTTACGTTATTATATATGGGAAGAGCCCTCTCGCAATCCACATGAAACTTTCTCGTGTCTTAATTAGTTGTACCCTCCTATTGTTTGTACGCATTTTGGTAACGGTCTCCGTTGTTTTAAAAATAAAGAACACTCTCCTGATTTATAGAGTTAATTAGTTGCACCCCCTGGTACATAGAAGAAAATGAGTAAAAAATTAAACAAGCAAGAGGATGTTCTTTGTTTTTAAAATAACGAAAATAGTTACCAAAATACATACAAATCATAGAAATGTACAACTAATTAACTCTGTCTCATGAGATAATATCATACTCCTCTCAATTCTCTCGTGATATATTTGGTGATTGGGTAGAGTGCAAGCTGGAAAAAAAAAAGACCTCAATATTTTAAATGGCACCCCCCATTAGTTGGAAGGTCAGTTTGTAAAATCTTACCTGAAATGTGCTGTCTTGAACCCTACTTTCCTTTATAGTCCCCCCTCTCCACTACAACCTATAGTTAGAAATTACCTTGTTGTGTTATTATTGAGAGAGTTCCCTACCTAGTACCTACTACCCTGTACCAGCTGACACCCAATATATAGTTTTTAGTTTTTAACTTAACCACACCCTTCACCAATGAATCAGCCTGCTTTATATACCCTGCCCTCCCACCTCCACACCTCCATTGTTATCTTGCTCCTCACCACAGGCTTCAAACTCATAGTGTATCTTCACCTCTCCTTTCACAAGTAAGCATCCCCTCCCTTCCCCTTTTCCATTAGTACCTCTCTTGCTAATGCTTGTGACATTATTAAGAAATTTGGATCTAGAATCTTGCTTGTACTTCCATTAGCATTTCTTAGAACATCAATAGTAAGGTTCATCCCGACTTCTAGATTATATATTCAAAATGTAGAAGCTTATTTGGTAGAATAATAAGGTTCGGTTGGAGTACCATGATGGTTCCGCTTCAGCCACATGAGCTATAGTTTTTTTTTTGGGTCTTGAGAATTTTTACATTTAGAATGTAGGAACTCATTTTGTAGAATGTTTTGGTTCAATTTGAAGCTCCAATTTTTAGATTCTAGATTTCATATTATTTGTTGATAACATAACTTTTTGACCTTTGCCACCAAAGGTCCTTTTGTATTGTTTTCCAAACTTATTTTTTTATTATAAATTTAGGCTTCAAGATATCCTTTAGCTCCATGTATTAGTGATGGATTTGATAGTTGTGATCTACTAAATTAGGAAGGTTTTCCTATCCATATGTGTATGTGAAGAGTCACTATTTTTTTTCTCATCACTAGATCATGTTGGCATATGTTGAGTATAGTTCTTGGTGAAGGATTTGTAGCTAGGTTAGGATTTACCATAATGGAGTTTGAAGGTGATAGAAGTGCACAAGTATGGTTGTTACACTTAAGATTTTTTTTCTTGTTCTGGTTTTGCATCTTGATTTTGCTACTGTATTTTGTCAGTTGCAAAATTATCGACAAATCCTGTTTAGTGCTGTTAAAGTGGTCTCGTGGCTTTACATTTGGGTGGAAACTAGGAAAATTGTATTGTTCTAGTTGACATATCAATATTGGACTAGTTTGGTTCTTATTTGAAATTGAAAATATTTTCATTTCGAACCAAATGATGCTAGTGTTTGTTGTTTTCAGACAATTTTGTATGGAGGAAATGGTAAACTCTGGAACCAAATGTTTCGTTTGCCGTTTTGGCCAAAATGCCAACGAAAATAACAGACGCCTAATTTTAAATGGAGGGTTTTGTTACATGTGTCCTGAAGACGCATGTTAAGAATAATTAATAGATAACTTTTTTACTTTAAAATTATGATCAATATCCAATAAATATTACAAAAGTATTTCTTTTTTGTATTGAAAAATGTTATCAAGACTTTGATGCACATTAGAAAATTATTGTATTGAGTTTTGATTATATTTTTTAATACAAAAAATTATTTTTTTAATGTTTATTGGATGTTGATCACAATTTTTAAAGTAAAAAAAATATATTTATTAATTATTCTTAATATGTGCGCTTAGGCTTTGTTTGCTAGGAATGATGGAAAATTGGAAGGAAGGAAAACTAAAGAAATTTATTTTCCATCCAAATGGAAAGGAAAGACTATTTCCTTCATTTGTGTTTGGTAGGATGAAAAAAAATGGAAATGATACATTTTCATTTGTTTGATATGAAAAGAAAAGTGGATGGCAGGAAAATAAAAATGTAGACTTTATTAATTACATCCTCAACTAACAATGTTTATTTACCATTTGAATTTTTTGAACTACTTTAAAATAATATAATTTATATGATATAATTTTAATTAAGATGAGTATGCACTTTTTCTTCTACTTTTCCTCCTACTTTAGTAATTGATTTTTTTAGATTATGAAAGAAAATCAATTCCTCAACTATTTCCTCCATTCAGTTTTCTTTTCATACCAAACAAAAAAAAATGTTTCCTTTCTTCTATTTTTTTTCTACTTTTTTTTTTTTTTTTTCTACCAAACATACTCTTCGGACACATGTTAACAAAACCTTTGAAGGAAAACCAACATGGCACATATATTGATTGTACTGGTTCTAGGCTCTTGTTCAGTTTATAATTTAAGAAGCCGCTAATTTTGCACACCTGTCCTTTATCTTGTATGCATTTAGTATGAATTTCTTCTGTTAGGATTCTTTCCTTCATGATTTCTGGTCATGGAGCTGTCCTCTTAATATTTAGACTCAACATTTACAGGTGTATATCTTTTGAAATTTGAAATAAGCCGAAGAAACATGATCATGTAAAAGAATTTTTTTGCCAGCTTTATTTAATCTTTAACAGCTTTATTTAATCTTTCACGGAAAGGAAATGAATTTTCTTGTATTTTTTATGGAAATAAAAAAGTAGGATTCCAGTCATATTTCTTTTCCGTTGTTTGACAAAAAAATAAAAAAACTACCTAGAAAAGGAAAGCAAAATATAACAATATTTCAATAATATCCTTACCTTTTAAAATAAAATTAATATTATAAAAATAACATTAATGGTAAAATAAGCAATGACACATGGTTATTTTTGTCATAACTTTTGTAATAAATGTTGGAAAATAAGAAGGAAAAATCAATCCCGTGGGAGTGGAACCATATTTCCACAAATTTTTTTCCTTGTCAGAAAATTGATTCCCAAATTTGTGGCTACCAAATAAAAAAAAGGAACAACTTTTCTTTCTTGGTTTATTAAATTCGTGAACCAAACGATGCCTTAAAGTACAAAGTATATGTTAACCCTACCATCTTAATAACTACTCAATATCATAAGACTTTGACTGATACATCAACTGACAACTACTCAATATCACAAGACTTTGACTGCTACATCAACTGACAACTACTCAGTATCATAAGGAGCTTTGCTATGCCTACAACCAATCCTCACAGCCTATCTACAACCCGCCGCGTGTCGGACTTTGATTGAAAAAAGAGAGTAAGTGGTGGGATCGGATGGAGTCCATATAGTAGGAGGTGTGAGGGGTGGTGGGATCCGGTGGAACCCATGTGTAAGGGATGGGTGCGTGAGGTTGCAAAAAGGTTGTAAGAATTTGATAGTAAACTTAGTATTTTCCTATCATAAGACTTTGATTGCTACATCAACTGACAACTATATGAGAAGTTATTCCCGCTATGTAACCGAGTTCGAGAGAGGTACAAGATTCTGGCTGGACGACGGATAACCAGTGGATCGAACCATAAAAGTGTATTATTTTTTCAATTTATAATAAGGATGGAAATTGAGACAGCGAGTCAAAAAATAAAACATACAATTTAGTAACTACCATTCATTCAAGATGTCTGAACATAGTTTAATTCTTAGCTTCACAATAATTCCGTAGTCAAGTTCTCACCTCTGAGTGATTCTGCAGGGGTTTCACAGTTCAATCACACCGAGGTTAAGAGGTTCAAGAGGCAAGCAATGGCACTGACCACCATACTTGCGGTCTCCACATTACTGCTAGCCCTCTCCACGTCCACTCCGGCAACGGCCCAAGCCGCCAGCCCTCCGACGTTCCCCCCGGCCCCCGCTCCGGCCCCCGAGTTCGTCAACCTCACCGACCTCCTCACCGTCGCCGGCCCATTCCACACCTTCCTCAAATACCTCGTCCAGGCCCAGGTCATCCAGACTCTCCAGAACCAGGCCAACGACACCGACCAAGGCGTCACCGTCTTCGTCCCCAAGGACTCCGCCTTCTCCGCCCTCAAGAAGCCGGCCTTCGCCAACCTCACCGGCGACCAGCTCAAGTCCCTGCTCCTCCTGCACGCCCTCCCCAAGTACTACTCCCTGTCCGAGTTCAGGAGCCTGAGCGACGCCGGCCCCGTCAGCACCTTCGCGGGCGGGCAGTACACCGTGAGCCTCACCGACGACTCCGGCACCGTCCGGCTCCGGTCGGGCTGGGCGGACACGAAGGTCACCAGCAGCGTGCACTCCACCTACCCGGTCGCGGTCTACGAGGTCGACCGGGTGCTGCTCCCCAAAGCGATCTTCGCGGTCGATCCGCCGTTGGCTCCGGCTCCCGCCCCGACCCCTGAGGCGCCCGTCGCAGACGTGTTGCCCCCGGCAGCCTCGAAAGGGAATGCCGGAGCGCCCGAGTCTTCCGAGGACGCGTCGACGAACTCGGCTTACGTGGTCGGCGTGTCGGGCTGCTTGGCTCTGACAGTTTCGGGGGCTTTGATGCTTATGTTGTGAATTAGGAGTCGGGTTCTTTAAGTTGTATCATCATCATGACACATTGGCTTTGTTACAAATGTTTAAAGATTGTATTATTCATTCTTCTTCCCCTTTTTTTTTTTTTTTTTGGCTATGTTGATGATATGGAAGAGATTTCCTAATGCCTTTGATTCAGAGTTGGGCTAGTAGACCCCATACTCTCTATGTTGCATGGACACCGTATCCGTATCTGGATTGTGTCTTTATCTGTATCCGTGTTCGTATAACAAAGTTGACTATCTGTTGTAACTATGACTATTTGAAAATATCTGTATCTTATCTGTATAGTATTCTTGTCCATGTTCGTGTAATTACATAGTATCTGTATCTTATACCCTTCCGTGTAACATAGTGTATGTATCTTGTACCCGTATAGTATCGTTGTCCATGTTCGTGCAATATAATATCTATATCTTGTACCCGTATAGTATCCTTGTTTATGTAGGTGAAACATTGGATACTCCGTATGTAGTGGAACTTTCATCCAATATGGATACTTGAGCAACATTTGAAATTTGGTTAGTAATGTTATTCAGAAAGTTTTCTCAGTCCGAAGAAAAAACCGAAACCCAAATCGAGAGGGACACGTGTCAGTTTTTGATTGGGCCCAAAAAAAAAACACACACCCCTGCTAACGTAGGTCAAAAAAATCGACCAATCTAAGGCCGACATGTGACCGTGGTTTCAGCCGCGGTTGAAACCGCGGTCCGTGTAGACCTGTTGAATGTTATTAGACAATGTGAATGATAATGTTTTGGTAGAAGAAGTCCATTAGGGGCTGTTTGAATAGAAGTAACTCTTTAAAAGTGTAAAAGTATCACTTACAACATGTTGAGTTTCAGTGGACTTGCAGCAAGTGGCACTTTCCAAAATGTGTTTGGATAGAGTACTTTGTCTCCTGCAAGTGGAAGAAAAAAGAATTCGGTATTTGAATGGTTGTTGAAAGTGCCAAAAATTATTGAATATTAATTAAAAGTGACAAATAATTTTAATTTTAATCTAAATATTCTAACTAAATCAATTACTAATTAATTTTAACTAAATATTATAACAAATTCAATGAACAAAAAAGTTAATTATCATAGTTAAATTAATTAATTAACATAATTAAATTAACATTAAAGTTTTTTTTTTTTTTTTGAAGAGCGGACCCAACAGCAGACCCCAAACAATACATATATTACTTATCATTATCATTATTATTCTTCTTCTTGAAAACACAGCAGGCCCAAATCCCCACCGCTTCCTCTTCTCACATGCCACTACTCTGGATCCGGACGCGGACGCGTGGCTCCCGGACTTATCCACGACGCGGGGGAGGCCGTAGGAAGAGGCCGCAGACGCGGCTATCGGACTGATCCCCGGCAGACGCAACTCCCGGCAGATCACACGGCTCCCGGCGGATCCCTGGCGGACGCGGCTCCCGGCTGATTCTCGGTCGGTGAGTCTCCATGGCAGTCGACTCCCCACTTGCCTGAGAGTTGCGGGGGTATTCTGATGTAAGTGAGGGAGGAGGAAATTGCAGGGGATAACAAGTGAAGTTGTCAGAGAATGAACACTCGCGGGAGGAGTTGCAGCGTCAACCAAACGCTGCAACTGGTGGTAGGGGTGTGCATCGGTCGGTGGTCGACCTATTTGGTCACAACCGAAGTCGAACCGAAGTTAATCGGTTTGAAAATAAACAAAATCGAACCAAACCAACCAAATGGTCGGTTCGATTTTGAAACCAACCAACTTGGTTTGGTTTGGATTGGTTCAACTTGGTCGATTTTGATCACATAAAAAAATGGACTGTATGCTTTTTTTGTGAAACCTCAGTCAACTTGTACTTTGCAACAGTAAATACAATTCAGCAGCTTCAATTCAACTTGCACTTTACAGGTAGAGAAAAATGCCAATTATACATATAAAAAATCATATACATTCAACCAAAAGTTCCTTCCATGTGCACAGGAGCAATTAGGAAAGAGTAGGAGCCGCAAGCACTCCTCTTTGAGACTAGAGAGAGAGAGCTCTTTCAACTTCAACTTGATAAATGGCTGTGATGTGAATAAATGAACCAAACCGGTATAATACAACCCAATGAACCCATATCCAACCGACCAACCCTAATTATTTAACAAGGATTCGGTTCGGTTCGGTTCGGTTTAGTCGACTTTTGGCATAACCAAACCGTGAACCGAACCAAATCGATCGATTTTGAAAAAATTGAAGTCGAACCAAACCAATTGAACCATCGATTTGGTTTAAAACCAATCGATTTGGTTTGACTTTGTTCAATTTGGTCGATTTTACTTCATTGTGCACAGTGGTGGCAGTTTCAGTAAAGTGGGAAAAAAAATAATTCACTTTCCACCCCCCTTCCCCACCCCCACATCCAAACAGCAGGGGGGTATGGGTCCGGGAATTATTGGTCTTAATATCAGATGAATGCAATCATTGCAATGTGGGCATGTGATGCATGTGCACTGATCATTCTTTGTGGGAAATTCTCGGTGAATCTTCTGTTCCTCTGTAATCAAATCATTGTACTAGCACATTCCTTGGAGGTCGGCTTCAGTTAACGCTAACCCAAGTGGTCTATATATTCGGGACCGAATCAGCAGTATTCCAATTCTGTACCCTTCTATGACGTGTGGGCTCTACCAATAAAAATCAACAAAAATGTCTACATGTCATGGAAAGGAGACATTGTTGGGACACCGAATCGAAGACAGCTGAAATCCGCTCTCAAATGATCGAAACCTTGCTTATTGTTTAATTACGTAGCTCACATGGTCATTAGGTGTGAGCATTGTACGATTTTGGAGCGAAAACTGAATCGGGTCCTCTGCAAAAAGAAAGTAAAATCTAGAAATCTTGTTTTGTTTAGAATGTTTGTTTAGATCTATTCCTTGTATGTCTATTTCTACTATATGTATTCTTACTTGGCCATTAATGATTTCGGCTTTTACTTCGAAAATTGCTTTGTATCGTGTGAGTACTTTAGAGCTTTGTAATTGGGCTGACATGTCTATTCTTTTTTCTATGTGGACTTAGGAGCCTTGTAATTGGATTGGCGGATTTTGCACTTTGGTATTTTATGCTTAGTCTATTTGGTTTACAGCTATGCCTTACAGAGGGGGGTATTGGAGTGGGTGGGATTTCCAACCTATGTGGAGAAGACCCCGGAGTGCGACGAGCGCCATTCGTGTGTCGAAGAAGCTCGGGAAGTAGGCGACGCGGAGTCGCTACTGCTGCTGCTGCTCCTGAAGGAGATTCTGGACTGGGTTAGCCGAGTTCGGCCCGAACTCGGTCCCAGGCCGAGTTCTGGCCGAACTCGGTCTGGCTCCTCCAGAATGTTGGCGTTAGGTGCTGTTTGCTCGACACAGAGTTCTGGCCGAACTATGTGTCGTCGGGGGCTGAAGCGGATTTTAGGGTGACTCTTCATCACTGGATCTAATCCAACGGTCCAGGTTGGTTGCGGGATTGGGGAGTTAAGTTGAGTTTTCTCAACCCTAATTCATTACGCAACATTACGCATTATAACACAAGAAAGAGAGAGGAAGGAGGCAAGAGTGCCATTACAACTTCGGAAGAGAAGACGGAGGATTGAAGGTCTTTTTCGAAGGAGATCGTGTTTCGGGTAATCTCTACTCGTCGTTCTCGCTCTTCGTAGCCTTGTAATCATTGTTCTTACTTCTGAGTGTTGTGGGGATCCGATTTGGATCGGGAGGAGTTTGTAGAGGGTGTAATTCTTCTATTCCATTAGTGGAGGCTTCTCAGGGTTTTACTCCGATCGTCCCGTGATTTTTCCCGCAAGGGTTTTCCACGTCAAAATTCTCTGTGTCTGCGTGGATTGTTTTGTGTGGTTGTTTTTGGGTTCGTGCGTTTGTATTGCTCGGTCCTCTCGCAGGTACTCTCCGGTTTGGGGAAAGGTTTTCGCGCTTCTTTCTCATCAGAGTGGTATCAGAGCCAGGTTCTGGAATTCAGAAGGGTGTTAGTAGTTGACAGAGAAACCAGAGAGGAGAGATGGACACGAAACCGGTGCGCATGGTGAATCTGAACGGCACAAACTATCACAATTGGCGGAGCAAGATGAAAGATTTGCTGTTTGTCAAGAAGCTGCATCTACCCGTGTTTGCATCCGAGAGGCCCAGTGATAAATCCGAGGAGGACTGGACATTCGAGCATATACAGGTGTGTGGGTACATACGGCAGTTTGTTGATGAGAACGTGTACAACCATGTTGCCAATATTGAGCACGCGAAGACGTTGTGGGATAAGCTGGAATCCTTGTATACGAAGAAGACCGGGGTAAACAAGTTGTTCCTGATCCGAACGATGATGGGTCTGCGGTACAAGGATGGGGCGTCTATTTCGGATCACTTGAGTGAGTTCCAGGACGTGGTTGACCAGTTATCTTCTATGGGAGTCAAGTTCGACGACGAAGTTCAAGGACTGTGGCTGCTGTGTACTTTGCCAGACTCGTGGAAGACCGTACGAGTATCTATGATCGCTTCTGCTCCAGAGGGCGTGGTCAGTCTGGAGTTTGCCAAGAGCGGGGTGTTGAATGAAGAGATGCGGAGACGTTCTCAGGGCACTTCATCCACATCCCACCACTCAGAGGCACTTGTTTCAGAGAGCCGCGGAAGGGGCAAAAGTAGGGGTCCAGGTGGTGGCAGAGACAAGAGCAGGGGGAAGTCCAAGGGTCGGTACGAGGACTCGGAGTGTTACCATTGCGGTAAGAAGGGCCATATCAAGCAGAATTGTTTCGCTTGGAAGAGAGAGAAGAAGGGCGACAAGGGGAAGCAAGAAGAGAACACTACAGCGGCGGCCTCGGTGCATGAAGGCGATGTGATCGTCGTAGGTGATGAGGTCATTACTAACCTCGCCTGCGACGACAATTCTTGGTTGGTGGACTAAGGGGCTTCAGCACATGTATCTCACAACAGGGCACTGTTTGCCACTTACACGACAGGCGACTGCGGCGTGTTGAAGATGGGCAACGGAGATGTGTCGAAGGCGGTTGCCGTTGGAGATGTGCATTTGAGAACGAAGATGGGTGCGGTTCTTGTTCTCAAGGATGTTCGTCATGTCCCTGATATCCGCTTCAACCTGGTGTCGGTTGGAAGGTTGGATGACGAGAGATTCTTCAGTCTCTTCGGGAACAGTCAGTGGAAGCTTTCCAGGGGTTCGATGGTGATTGCCAGAGGAAGCAAGAAGTCCGGTCTCTACTATATGGAGGGGAGCACAGAGGGGGCACAGGAGGTGAACGCAGTCAGTGATGCGTCTGTAGCGTCCCGCTTTCGATAGGCCACGGAACTTCATAATATGCTAGCGCCGAGTCAGATCGGCCGGGAACTTATATGGCCATCTGACTCGATCGCTAAGCTTGGTAAACGTTAACGCCTTGCGACATCGATTCAATTCGATTTGGATGGAAGATACGAGAATCGTTCCAACTAATGGAACGACTTCTGTTGGAACAAGTCCTAGATGCAGCGGGCTGCGTCTCGGCACGCGAGCTCTCTATAAGAGTCCCTTCGACGGGACCGGACCGCTGTATGGTTTTCTTGGAGCTTTGTCGCTGGGCTTGATTGAAGTGCTTTTGCGTCGTTTTCAAGGATGAAATTACAATTTCGATGCAAGGGGGAAAGAAGGAAATCTAACAAAGTGTTGATGCATTTCAGGAGCTCGCGTAACTGAGGATTGACGTTGCGTAGCGCTTCGACGACCTGCACGAAGCCAAGTAATCGGTGGATGATTCGGCCTTCTTTTCTATTCTGTCCCGCAAACTTATTCCTTGCTTCGAATCCATTCAAATCGAACGATGCCAAGTTAATTGCATGCCAATCCACTAAGTCAAGAACTCGGGAAAAACGTATCGATTTACAAATACAAGTTTTTCACATAAACCAGAAAGTTTAAGGTTTACAGAAAAAGATAGACTATTTCAAGTGCTGCAAAATATTATGAAACGTCGCTTGTGGGTTATGATGCCTCGGACAATTTGGTGCCTACGGGACGCTAAATCGGGAGTACGACTTGGGGAAAATGAAACGTTGCATGAGTTGGGGGAAATGATAATGTCGTTAAATACTGTCCGCGCTATACAAAACTGGTTGCATATATAAACTGTTCACGTATTGGCATGGTCATGGACAGCTTGTGCACAAGTTGATATTTTCCTCGAATCGATATCCGGGGCATCGGAATCGACTCGACCTAGGGGGAATGATAATCGTGCTTCGGCACTGATGCATTTCGGGCCGTCTGTCAGGCTTGCAACCTAGACTGAGCGGGTCGAAATGCCATTGAGATAGTCCCACGTGATGTGTAACATCAATGACCGCATATAAGATAGTAGCATGCTCACCTATTGTCTTATGCAGGGTAAATATTATCTCTGTTTTCATGCAGGGACGAGCACGGCCGTGGTAAGAAATATGATAAACTGCTATGGTTCAATGTATGCTTTATTACGCAAAGATGGCTATCGAATATGAACTGAATTCATTTAGTTCTAATAGAAAGACAACTCTAAAGCATGCCTACCCTAACAATCATAGTCGGTTTAGACGAGTGGGTTCGTCTCGTCCACTTAGCAAGTGTGCTAATCCCATTCCCCCAATTTCCCCAGGTGCGACGGACACGCCCAACTAAACTGGAGCTGAAGTGCGGAGAGGCGTTTTGAAGCTCTTCCTATACAGAAGTATTTTGAAGCCAATTCAAGTCGACGGCTTTGTATAAAGGGGCGAATGTATGGAACGGCAAGCGTTAGTTCAGGCAACTTGTCAAATGTATCTTCTTTCTGTTATCAATCAATGTAGCCGCAACGGTATCCAATGTAAATTACGACTTGTACTTCGTTGCAAGCTATGAATGAAAAGCATTTCTATCTTCCTATACTGCGTTTTATATTCTGATGTGAATTGTGAAGTTTCGACTTGGCGTATTAATATTAAAATTTAACGATAACCATTTGAGAACTTGTCATCTTGCCTTGCACGAGCGCAACTCCAGGCTCGTGCGGCATCACGCCTTAGCGAGGACGATCGAATCGGCAAAGTAACACCGGGGACGAACGGTTTGTCGACTCGGGGCGTGACAAATTGGTATCAGAGCACAGTTATGTTTCCTCGAATTTTTGAAAGATGTTTCATTATTGGAATGTCCGTTACGATGGCTCGATTGAATGCTTGTCGACATGTTGCGTGAAATAAAAGTTTCATACAGGTAAGCCCGTAGATATTTTTGAAAAATACTAACGGGTTTACTCTGTTTTGTAGGAATGACTAAGAAAAGGAACAATCCCGCCCCAACCCAAACTGTAGATAGTACGTCGAGCACAAAAAGCACCGAGCCTAACGAGACGACTATGCAGAAGATGCTACAGTTGATGGAGCTGCAGCAGCAGCAGCTTCAGACACAATTCAAAGCCCAATTCGAAGCGCAACAAAAACAGATGAATGCCCTGACTCAAATAGTGAGCAAAATGGCGGGCAATACAAAGACGACAGACGAAGAGACCGAGGAAAAGCAGGGCGACCGAGAAGAAAACGAGGAAGAAGAGACTCAATCGCAAATGATAGGTTCTTCTTCCTTGTTCAAGGCAAAGGAGTTCCGCAAGATGAATCCACCGAAGTTCAACGGCCGAGCGGAGCCTGATGTGATCGTGGGATGGCTCGCGGAGATGGAGGACCTGTTTAATCTGCTTAGCATCGAAGGGTCCCAGCGGGTAACTTGTGCGGCGTTACAGCTGCAACTGAGGGCGTATGACTGGTGGGCCGCTAAAAAGCAGGAAATCTATGAAGCAGATACAGACGCCACGATTTCCTGGAAAATATTCAAGGAAGCCTTCCTCGAACAGTACGTTCCTCGCGCCGTCCGTCAACAAAAAAAATACGAGTTCATGATGCTGCGACAGGGAAATATGTCTGTCGACGATTATGATTCGAGCTTCTCAAAGCTGGCAAAGTTTGCCGGCGCCTTCCTGCCCAACAAGGACGCATGGTGTGAACGCTTTCAACAAGGCCTGAATGACGAACTGCAAAGGGACGTCATGAATCAGAGGTGCCACACATACCGTAAATCCTATAATGCCGCTCTTAACAGTGAGCGCGTCTTTGGCCGTATGTCGAGTAGAGGCATCCGTAACAACTTCAACAAGCGTCCTAACGACGCCGGCGCCGGGGGATCGGGAATATCTAAACGTCCGAACACATTTGATAACCGGAGCAATATCGGACCACATTGCAGTAGATGCGGTAGGCGTGGGCACCGAACCACCGATTGCTTCACGCAAACCTGCTTCAAGTGTGGCGTGGTAGGCCACGTAGCAACATTTTGCCCGCAGAGAGTTCAGAATCAACATAACCCGCCACGGAATATTCCGAATCCGCATAAAGCGCCGACACTGCATGGCGCAAATACGGTGCCCGTCAACCAGCAGAACCAACGCCATGGAGCTCAAGGCCGAGTTTATGCCTTAACTCGGGACGAGGCATTTGCGTTCGATACAGTTGTAACAGGTATATTACTCTACAAAAGTATACCTGCTCGAGTATTATTCGATTCGGGTGCGACGCATAGCTTTATATCTGCTGATTTTGCGAAAGAAAATAAAATAACCATGCAAATACTAGATATAAATATTAGCGTTAGCACTCCGTCAGGAGTCGATATGCCTGCGAACTTTATTTGTAGGGATGGCCACATTTGCGTCGGGGGAAGATATCTATCCTTGGATGCCGTCGTGCAAGACATAAAAGATTACGACATAATCCTGGGCATGGATTGGTTGGGCGCTTGTCGTGCAACGATCGAGTGCGCGGAGAAGAGAGTGGTGTTTCGTCTTCCTGGCGAGACAGAGTTCTCATATTCGTGCGGTACGGCCTCGAAGACGGCGATGATGGTATCGTATGAAACCCATAATTTGTATTTAATAATTAAATAATGTTTTGGTATTATTATTATTATTATTATTAATATTATTAAATATTTTTGAGTGAAAAGAATTTTGAAATTATAATAACAAGGCTTTTTGATTTTCGAACCCAGACCCGAGTCCGAACCCAGACCCAGGCCTGAGCCAAACCCATATCCTTTCATTTCCTTCTTAATTCTGATTATTGACTTGGTTAAAAAAATAATAAATAAATAATTATTTAGCTGGTCCCGTAGGACCAGCACCCCACACTCACACACCCATTCTTTGCCTACCTATTTTCTCTCCCTGACCTCACACTCCACCACACACAGAACCCACCACCAACCCTTCGTTTCATATTTTCAACTCCTTAATTCTCTCTCACTCAGAGGACAGGTTCACACCTAACCCTCCACCTTCTCCAAACGTTCATCACCATCACTCCTTTTTATTCTCCCCATTTCCCCACTTCTCTGTTTCTTCCACGAAGTCACAAGAGTTTAGCATTTCACTCAACTACTCTCATCTCTCTTTTTCCCACACACATCTCATCTCCTCCTCTCACTGGAGAAAGAAACTCTCACTCTCTTCTCACCATTCTCACCCAACAGAAGAAGGGATTCACTCAACTCTCTTATACTCACCTCTCTCCCTCTCTCACTGGAACAATACTCTCAGAACCCTTCCCTGGAAACCCTTCCCAAGCCCTAGCCCCGCGGCCGCGAGCTTCCGAGCTCGGCCGACCCCTCTCGCGCCACCCTCCACCGGGCTTCTCGCCGGCGACCGCCCCGCACCACCCGCGCGCGCCTTTTTCGCGCGGCCAAGCCAGCGCCGACGCTCCAGCGCGCGCGGCCCCACCACCGGAGCCATCCGCTCGGCCCCGCGTCTGTCCGTGGTCGACGCCACTACCGACGCCCGGTCGTCGATCCCGCAGTCGACCTCCCTGTCGGTACGCCGACAGTGCCCTGCCTGTTCGGACCCCGATCCAGTACCCCGGCGCACCTCTGGCCGACCCCCTTCGGCTTCCCGTCGGCCCAACCCCTTCGCCCGACCCTGTCCCAGCGCGCCCCGCGCCCCCGGCGGACTTCCCTGTCCAGCGCGAGCCCCTCTCCGCGCGGGATCTGCTCCGGCGAGGCGTGCCCTAGCCGCAGCCGACCGGCCTCCTCCCCGTGGCCCTCTCCGCGCTGTCCAGCACGCGAGCCCCCTCTTCCGCGGACCCTCTCCTGCTGTCCAGCGATCCGTGGAGCTCTTCGCTGTCCAGATCCGCGACCCTGTGGTCCGAACGCTGTTTCGGTTTTTCCCAAGCTTTTCCCGCGGCTCCCCGCCAACGAAAATTTGGTAAATTCTTGTTAATCACAGTAGTTCGTCCCTCCCGTAGAGTCGGTGATAAAATCGGTCCCCGGATTCCCTTCGGGAAATCCGGTTAGCTGCGTTATATTTTCGATTAGCTACGTTAGCGTATGTTCCTGTGTTTTATCTGCTGGTTTGGTGTGAATTGGTTGGATTATGGGATTCCCGGACATTTCGGGAAATTCGGTGGATTGGAATTATTTTCTGTGGCTTAGGATTATTTTGGTGGATTTATTCTGTGGGATTATTTTGGATTGGAAATATTTGCAGGTTTTTCGTGGCGCATTTCTCAGTTTTGGGTTGTCCCGAAATAGAGGAAGTGCTGCCCAAATTTTTACAAAACTATATTTATATTGATTTCAAATTGGCTTTCGAAAATGAATTTCTAAACTGATTTTTCGGGCGACGACCGTACCGGTCTGTGGGCCCCGGCGAAATACAAACGCACCGGTCCGACCGGACGTTGTGGTATTAGCCAAATTTTGAGGAATGGACCGAGTCTGAGACTCTTAGTTTCATTTTTAATTATTTTATTTAACATTTAGGCTATTTATTATAGTCATTTAATTTCTGCACTTTATTTAATATTTCAGTAATTTTCTCTTATTTAATGTAAAAGAAAATTGTACCGGGCATAAGCCCACCCTAGGACCATTAGCTGTGCCACTGTATTGTGTAGCGTAGTTTATTTTATTTTTCTTTTTCTGGTGGATGTGAATTTGGGTGGTTTTGATTAGTCGCGTAATCGTAGTTTAGAGCGCGATTTACTGATTATTTACGAATCTAGTTAAAATGGATAAAATATTAGTAAATAACTAGTTCATGATTTATCACTAAAAGAAAACTATATTTTTATAAATATATTACAAAAACACAAACTTTTCCAAAGTTAATTGATTCTCTGTTATTTCCAAATAATCCAATTAATCGGTTTAATCAACGCACGTAGTTGCGACGTAATCGTTAGCTGTAAATTAATACAACTTAAAACCTGACTAGGATTTACTACTAGAGATTGCAACTAGCACTCTTAGTCTGGATATTCAAGGTTCTAAGTCGAGTTCTCAACTAAAGGAACTCGAAGATACACCTGACGTCCTTCCTCGGTACCGACTCGTCTTTCCAGTCAATCTAATACAAGGCAAGTTTCGGATTATGTTTTCTTGTAATTTCCTTAGTAAAGTTAAGCTGCATGTTAAACCACACTGCTGACATGGAACTCTACCTTAGGGTTCAACTACTGATTGTTACTGATACTGAATCTGGGACTGGGGGAATAGTGTAGACGTTTATGACCAAAGACCCTACTGAACTGACTGTGTTAGCTTACCCCTCTCACACACGGGGATAAGCCATATCGTATCGCTAAGATACTACTGATCAACCCAAGCCGGTCATAGACGTTTGCATATTCAAAACACACTGAACTGTTTTAAACTGCTAAAAATATTATTTCAAACTGTTTACCCTGCACTTTCCAATTACTATTTAAATTATGAGATGCATATTTCGTTCTTGCTCCCTCCTGACTGGAGACAACATTTTAGGTATCACTGATGAGGCTTTGTTCCGCGATATTTTTCGAGGTCCCAACTAGAGGACGATGATCTCGAGACTGATGAGCTGGTTGCCTAGATTTTTCTTCTTCTTTATAATTCATGATGTTTGTGGAAAGCAATGTACTTCAGATGTATTTTTTATTTTATTGTAAAAAGTTTTAAACTATTCGAATTATTAAAGTTGTGGCAATTAGACTGTGTTGTTTTATTTACCTGCATGAGTGATACAGCTTACTGCCGCCGTCTCAACAACGGTGCAGGCTGGGCATGATCTGATTCGACCCAAGAAATTGGGACCGGGTCGTGACATGTTTTTAGTGGTGGCCCATGCAGGTCTGAACAACAACTTAGGAAAACATACCTAGAAACAATTAGAACACTAGAACATCAATTTGTCACAACATAGGACCGAAATATATTATAAATAAATATTTTTGTTTGATTATAGACTGGTAGGATACCTTGCTTATGTTTGCATCCTAAACCATCCAGAGAATAACCGTTGACCAAATCCTGCTGGCGATGATACCCCATCTCCTCAACCAAGTCCAGGGTCTTTTCCCTCGCGGTTGTTTGACCGTCCTCATAGTGCATCCAGTGAAGTTTTCCCTACACTGGCGATTCCTACCTCATCTCAAACTGAGTTGCATTTCCTAGGTGGAGTATTCATTTTGTTGCTCCACCAGTACCAGCAAACATCTTCCAAATGGTTGCCCTATTTCAAGAAACCCTGGAGTTCCAGAAAGCTCAAGATGAAGCCCAGCGGGAACAGAAGAATATCACGAGGGAAGACATGAAGAACGTCATGATGTATCCTTAGATATCCCCAACCAAGTTAGAGCAGAACTTTGTCCTAGGAAGGATACCCCTGAATCTAGATGATATTTGGGTCCCATCAAGTACTCTCCGACAGTCTTGTCGTAAGAAGCTTTGGGCTTGTAACTATTGCAAGAGGCCTGGTCATCAGGCCGTTAGTTGCCGCAAGAGATTGGGACAATGTTTGGCATGTGGATCTGCTGAACATCGGATAAAGGACTGCCCTTTATCTTTCTATCAAACCAGAGCTCATAACCCAGCAACAC
Source organism: Iris pallida (assembly GCA_029216955.1). Taxonomy (NCBI): domain Eukaryota; kingdom Viridiplantae; phylum Streptophyta; class Magnoliopsida; order Asparagales; family Iridaceae; genus Iris; species Iris pallida. The sequence continues at coordinate 1,912,394 of JANAVB010004796.1, forward strand.
CTGTTAGGCCACAACCTAGGGACCCTCTTCCTATCCAGCAGACCCTGCCCCTTACAATAAGGCATGATGCATACTCGAGGTTTATAGAAAGGGAAGCAGTTGGAGACTGCTCATACAGAACCATGAAGAATAGTACCTAGAACCGCAGAATAGCATCATCTTTTTAGAAGTTGTAACAGGATGTCCTTAGATCAAACATAAGAGTTTTTGCTGTAATTTTCCACATGAATAGAAGTTTTTAGTTACACCATCATGGCAGATGTTTTCCCTGATGGTCTCCCCGGATTATCCCAGATCTAGACATAGGATTCACCCTTGACTTGGTCCCTGGCTCTTTCCCTAAATTCTAAAGGATGTTACAGAGTCAACCCGAAGGTGGCCAAGAAGATGAAGGACCAGATCAATGAAGGCTCTAAGATTTATTCAGAGTGGAACTTCACTTTAGGGAGTACCTATCTTGTTTGTGCCCAGAAGGATGGAACAATACGGATGTGCATCGATTACCAGACACTAAAGAACAAGTACTTTCTGTCTGGATCGAGGATCTGTTTGATCTGGTTGTGTGGAGTTAGGGTGTTTCGAAGTTTGACTTAAGATTTGATTTCCATCAAATCAAAGTCAAGAAAGAGGACATTTCCAAGACGGCGTTCAAACACCAAGTATGGGTAGTTTTCTGTGGTCAGGACGTTAGACTGGCAAATGCTTCTGCTGTGTTCATGAATCTCATGAACAGAGATTTTTATGAGTATTTGAATCGGTTTATCTTCTCCATAGATAACATCCTGATATATTTGAAGACTGAAGAAGAGCATGAAGAACACCTGAGGAAGTTTTGGAAACTTTGAGGAAAAAGAAATTCTATGGTAAGTTATCTGAACGTAGATTTTTGACAAGGTGGACTTTTGGCCATGTGGTCAAGAGAAGAAATTTTGATGGAAGATAGCTGTTGTTGAAGAGTGGTATATCCCAAGTTCAATTCGAAGGATCCTTGAACTTGGTCGGCTACTACCAGAGGTTCGTGAAGGATTTTGCCAAGATTGCTGAGCCAGTGACGAAGCTCACTTGGAAGGATGAAGGGTTCATCTGAACGAAAGTTTGCCAGACGGCATTGAGAAGCTGAAGAAGAGACTTACCACTACACCAATTCTTGCGCTACCCGCAGGAACTGGTGGGTTCTCCATTTACAGTAATGCCTCTGGAAGAGGACTGGGCTGCGACATGGAAAAGTAATTGCTTACACATGTAGGCAACTACAGACTCATGAGAAGAATCATCCCACGCCTAATTTGAATTTACTGCAATTATCTTTGAAGCTATGGAAGCATGATTTTTATGGAAAGGGAGTGAAATATATACGGACTACAAAAGTCTGAAATATGTCTTCACTCAGGAAGGGCTGAATGTTAGACTAAAAAGGTGGTTGAAGCAGATGAAGGATTACGACATCAACCTGCAGTACCATTCAGGTAAGGCTAATGTGACCGCTGATACACTTAGTCGATACCAGTGACGATGTTCTTAACCAAGGAGTGGCACCTACTAGAAGACGTTGAGAAGCTTGGACTGGAGGTTATACTACCTGGAGATAGAAGGACGGAGCTGGATGCTGATTCAGTATTGATGAGTTCGAGGCTAATGGACAAAATCAAGATGAAGTAGTTTCAAAACGAGGCACTTTACGGGCTTAGAGATCAAGTGTTGGCTGGAACACTTGAGGGTTTCTAAATTGATCAGCAGTGGAACTCTGAAGAATGGTACGAGACTTTGCGAATCGGCTGATAAACGGAGGAACAAGTTGAAGGAAGAAATGCACCAGTCGCAGTATTCCATATATTCAGGAGATAATAAGATGTATCGGAATATGCCTCCATTGATTGGTGTTATGGAATAAAGAAGGACAATTCCAGGTATAGAAATTAGATGTAAATTTGTCAACATGAGGAATTTAGCAAGAGAACAACAAGTTTGTTGGAGCCGCTGGACAATTCGGAGTAGAAGTAGAAGCATATAACAATGAACTTTGAGTAAGGATTGCCTTGTTCCCAAGAAGGGAAGGGCACCAATTGGATTATAGAAAACCGACTGACTAAGTCAGCACACTTTCAAAGTTGGTTTATCCACTAAAGAAGTTGGCAGCATTGTACAAGAGGCACATTTACCGGATTCATGGAGTACAGCGGGACGAGCAATCAGAGAGGTCAATCCAGACGCTTGAAGATGTATTGAGATTTTGCGTCTCGGAATTTGGCAGGTCTTGGGAAGACCAAATTGCATTTGGTGAAGTTTCTCCTACCAGAGGAACAATCAGTTTCGACGGAGCTGGAAATTGAGGCCAGGTACATCAGGTCATTTGAAGTTTAAGACGCGTTGGAAGTAGCGTACCAGTTAGCTCTACCAGCTAATCTTGAGAATGTGCAACGTCTTCTACGTCACAGCTCAGATGCTACATTTCCGATCCGAGTCACATTTTGGATAATTCAGAGCTCAAGTTTGGACTTAACCTTTCAGTGCCAGAGGAACCAGTTGCAAGCCTAGTCAGAGGTAAGAAGAAGATCAGAATTCGAGCCATCATTTATTTTCTTATCTTTTCGTTCTAAACTTGACTGATGCTGACGAAGTTAGCCTAGTTTTGCAAGCTATCTCTTTATCAAGCTTGATCATGACGATATTTTATTGGGTGCACCCACTAATATATTGTCTAATCAGGACCGGTGCATGATGGTCTGATCAACCTCGTGTACTTTGGTTCGCTTTTGTATTTTTCTACATGGATGATATCATAAACCGTCTCATCCACGACTGCCTTGAAAATTCTTATTGTTGGATCTGAGTTACGGGCGTAATACCCGTACCTGTTTGATTCTCTTACCCTGCCTTTAAATTTCGAGGACGAAATTTTCTAAGGAGGAAAGATTGTGAAACCCATAATTTGTATTTAATAATTAAATAATGTTTTGGTATTATTATTATTATTATTAATATTATTAAATATTTTTGAGTGAAAAGAATTTCGAAATTATAATAACAAGGCTTTTTGATTTTCGGACCCAGACCCGAGTCCGAACCCAGACCCAGGCCTGAGCCAAACCCATATCCTTTCATTTCCTTCTTAATTCTGATTATTGACTTGGTTAAAAAAATAATAAATAAATAATTATTTAGCTGGTCCCGTAGGACCAGCACCCCACACTCACACACCCATTCTTTGCCTACCTATTTTCTCTCCCTGACCTCACACTCCACCACACACAGAACCCACTACCAACCCTTCGTTTCATATTCTCAACTCCTTAATTCTCTCTCACTCAGAGGACAGGTTCACACCTAACCCTCCACCTTCTCCAAACGTTCATCACCATCACTCCTTTTTATTCTTCCCATTTCCCCACTTCTCTGTTTCTCCCACGAAGTCACAAGAGTTTAGCATTTCACTCAACTACTCTCATCTCTCTTTTTCCCACACACATCTCATCTCCTCCTCTCACTGGAGAAAGAAACTCTCACTCTCTTCTCACCATTCTCACCCAACAGAAGAAGGGATTCACTCAACTCTCTTATACTCACCTCTCTCCCTCTCTCACTGGAACAATACTCTCAGAACCCTTCCCTGGAAACCCTTCCCAAGCCCTAGCCCCGCGGCCGCGAGCTTCCGAGCTCGGCCGACCCCTCTTGCGCCACCCTCCACCGGGCTTCTCGCCGGCGACCGACCCGCGCCACCCGCGCGCGCCTTTTCCGCGCGGCCAAGCCAGCGCCGACGCTCCAGCGCGCGCGGCCCCACCACCGGAGCCGTCCGCTCGGCCCCGCGTCTGTCCGTGGTCGACGCCACTACCGACGCCCGGTCGTCGATCCCGCAGCCGACCTCCCTGTCGGTACGCCGACAGTGCCCCGCCTGCTCGGACCCCGATCCAGTACCCCGGCGCACCTCTGGCCGACCCCCTTCGGCTTCCCGTCGGCCCAACCCCTTCGCCCGACCCTGTCCCAGCGCGCCCCGCGCCCCCGGCGGACTTCCCTGTCCAGCGCGAGCCCCTCTCCGCGCGGGATCTGCTCCGGCGAGGCGTGCCCTAGCCGCAGCCGACCGGCCTCCTCCCCGTGGCCCTCTCCGCGCTGTCCAGCGCGCGAGCCCCCTCTTCCGCGGACCCTCTCCTGCTGTCCAGCGATCCGTGGAGCTCTTCGCTATCCAGATCCGCGACCCTGTGGTCCGAACGCTGTTTCGGTTTTTCCCAAGCTTTTTCCGCAGCTCCCCGCCAACGGAAATTTGGTAAATTCTTGTTAATCACAGTAGTTCGTCCCTCCCGTAGAGTCGGTGATGAAATCGGTCCCCGGATTCCCTTCGGGAAATCCGGTTAGCTGCGTTATATTTTCGATTAGCTACGTTAGCGTATGTTCCTGTGTTTTATCTGCTGGTTTGGTGTGAATTGGTTGGATTATGGGATTCCCGGACATTTCGGGAAATTCGGTGGATTGGAATTATTTTCTGTGGCTTGGGATTATTTTGGTGGATTTATTCTGTGGGATTATTTTGGATTGAAAATATTTGCAGGTTTTTCGTGGCGCATTTCCCAGTTTTGGGTTGTCCCGAAATAGAGGAAGTGCTGCCCAAATTTTTACAAAACTATATTTATATTGATTTCAAATTGGCTTTCGAAAATGAATTTCTAAACTGATTTTTCGGGCGACGACCGTACCGGTCTGTGGGCCCCGGCGAAATGCAAACGCACCGGTCCGACCGGACGTTGTGGTATTAGCCGAATTTTGAGGAATGGACCGAGTCTGAGACTCTTAGTTTTATTTTTAATTATTTTATTTAACATTTCGGCTATTTATTATAGTCATTTAATTTTTGCACTTTATTTAATATTTCAGTAATTTTCTCTTATTTAATGTAAAAGAAAATTGTACCGGGCATAAGCCCACCCTAGGACCATTAGCTGTGCTACTGTATTGTGTAGCGTAGTTTATTTTATTTTTCTTTTTCTAGTGGATGTGAATTTGGGTGGTTTTGATTAGTCGCGTAATCGTAGTTTAGAGCGCGATTTACTGATTATTTACGAATCTAGTTAAAATGGATAAAATATTAGTAAATAACTAGTTCATGATTTATCACTAAAAGAAAACTATATTTTTATAAATATATTACAAAAACACAAACTTTTCCAAAGTTAATTGATTCTCGTGTTATTTCCAAATAATCCAATTAATCGGTTTAATCAACGCACGTAGTTGCGACGTAATCGTTAGCTGTAAATTAATACAACTTAAAACCTGACTAGGATTTACTACTAGAGATTGCAACTAGCACTCTTAGTCTGGTTATTCAAGGTTCTAAGTCGAGTTCTCAACTATAGGAACTCGAAGATACACCTGACGTCCTTCCTCGGTACCGACTCGTCTTTCCAGTCAATCTAATACAAGGCAAGTTTCGGATTATGTTTTTTTGTAATTTCCTTAGTAAAGTTAAGCTGCATGTTAAACCACACTGCTGACACGGAACTCTACCTTAGGGTTCAACTACTGATTGTTACTGATACTGAATCTGGGACTGGGGAAATAGTGTAGACGTTTATGACCAAAGCCCCTACTGAACTGACTGTGTTAGCTTACCCCTCTCACACACGGGGATAAGCCATATCGTATCGCTAAGATACTACTGATCAACCCAAGCCGGTCATAGACGTTTGTATATTCAAAACACACTGAACTGTTTTAAACTGCTGAAAATATTATTTCAAACTGTTTACCCTGCACTTTCCAATTACTATTTAAATTATGAGATGCATATTTCGTTCTTGCTCCCTCCTGACTGGAGACAACATTTTAGGTATCACTGATGAGGCTTTGTTCCGCGATATTTTTCGAGGTCCCAACTAGAGGACGATGATCTCGAGACTGATGAGCTGGTTGCCTAGATTTTTCTTCTTCTTTATAATTCATGATGTTTGTGGAAAGCAATGTACTTCAGATGTATTTTTCATTTTATTGTAAAAAGTTTTAAACTATTCGAATTATTAAAGTTGTGGCAATTAGACTGTGTTGTTTTATTTACCTGCATGAGTGATACAGCTTACTGCCGCCGTCTCAACAACGGTGCAGGCTGGGCATGATCTGATTCGACCCAAGAAATTGGGACCGGGTCGTGACATATCGGCAATCTCGGCAAGGCGTATGTTGCGTTCCGGCTGCGCGGGATAATTGGCATCAGTTCGAGACACGCGGACGGATAATACAAACACAATGCAGACTGATGTTGTGGCAGACTTTCTCGACGTTTTTCCTGACGAGATGCCTGGGATGCCGCCGGATCGAGAAATTGAATTCAGCATCGACACCTTTCCGGATACACGACCGATATCAAAGGCGCCTTACCTAATAGCTCCAGCAGAACTGAAGGAACTGAAGGTGCAATTACAAGAGTTGCTAGACCGCGGATTTATTCGCCCTAGCGTCTCTCCGTGGGGAGCTCCCGTACTGTTCGTGAAGAAGAAGGATGGGTCGTTGCGGCTATGCATCGACTATCGGGAACTCAACAAGGCGACCGTGCGGAACAAGTATCCTTTGCCGCGAATCGACGACTTGTTTGGCCAACTGTAAGGTGCATCAGTATTTTCAAAAATCGATCTTCGCTCAGGCTATCATCAATTGAAGATCAAGTCCGACGACGTATCGAAGTCTGCCTTCCGCACTCGATATGGTCATTACGAATTCCTCGTCATGCCTTTCGATTTGACGAATGCCCCGGCCGCTTTCATGGATCTGATGAACCGAGTCTTCCGACCTCAAATAGATAAATTTGTAGTCGTATTCATCGACGATATCGTTGTCTACTCAAAGAATCGGGAAGAGCATATGGAACATTTGAAGACGGTACTGCAGATTCTGCGTGAAAACAAACTATACGCCAAGCAGAGTAAGTGCGAGTTCTGGATGAGTAGCGTGACATTTCTCGGGCACGTAATCTCTGCCGAAGGTGTCGCGGTGGACCCAAAGAAGATTGATGCGATGGTAGATTGGAAACGACCTGCCTCGGCTAGCGACATTCGAAGTTTCCTTGGCCTAGCGGGCTACTACCGTAGGTTCGTGCGAAGCTTTTCAAAACTAGCGTCGCCTCTGACTCGCCTCACCCAGAAGGGAGTAGTATTTGAATGGAGTGACGACTGTGAATCCAGCTTTCAAGAGTTGAAGCAACGGCTCGTCTCAGCTCCAATCCTTGCACTTCCAGACGGTCCCGAAGGCTTTCAGATATTCAGCGACGCGTCGGGAACTGGCCTCGGGTGCGTACTCATGCAGAGAGACAAAGTTATCTCCTACGCTTCACGGCAGTTGAAGCAGCACGAGAAAATTACCCGACGCACGATTTAGAATTGGCGGCGATCGTCTTTGCATTGAAGTTATGGCGGCACTATCTCTATGGTGTAGCATACAGAATCTACACAGATCATAAAAGCCTGAAGTACTTGTTCACGCAACGGAAACTCAGCCTACGACAGCGACGATGGCTCGAACTCATAAAAGATTACGAGCTAACGATCGAGTACACGCCGGGCAAGGGAAACGTGGTGGCCGATGCACTCAGCAGAATGTTTATGGAAACACTGGCCATAAACAAGGAAATACGACGAGACCTTGAAGCGATGGGTATCGAACTCGGAATTGAGTATCGACACATGCACCTAGCCCAACTGAAGTTAGGATCGAGCCTGCTTAGCAAGATAAAGACCGCACAGGAGGACGACTCATTCCTGAAGAAAATGTGCGAGCTGATTTCAACGGGAAGGGCGACTGACTTTGCGGAAGACGGAGACGGGACGATACGATTGAAGGGAAGGCTCTGCATTCCTGAAACTGCCGAACTCAGAAAAGAAATTCTGACGGAGGCACATTATGCGAAGTACTCGTTACATCCTGGGAGCACCAAGATGTACAAGGACTTGCGCACAAACTTTTGGTGGCACGGCATGAAGAAGGACGTGGCTACGTTCGTATCGTAATGCATGGCGTGTCAGCAAGTAAAGGCGGAACACCAAAGGCCAGGCGGCGAGCTGCAGAACATCGCCATTCCCGAGTGGAAGTGGGACAATATCTCGATGGATTTTATTATGGGATTTCCGAAGACGTCGCGGGGGAATGACGCGATTTGGGTCATTGTTGATAGATTGACCAAGTCGGCTCACTTTATCGCAATTAAAGTAGGATGAAGTGTCGATCGGTTAGCGCAAATTTACGTCGATGAGATTGTTCGACTGCACGGGGTGCCGGCCTCAATAATTTCAGACAGAGACGGGCGATTCCTATCGCATTTCTGGACGAGCCTCCAAGCGGCGATGGGGACCAAACTGAACTTTAGTTCGGCGTACCATCCCCAAACAGACGGCCAGACGGAGAGAGTCAACCAGATCTTAGAAGATATGTTACGTCTGTGTGCGATCGACCTAAAGACAAGTTGGGATACGCAATTGCCGCTTGCGGAGTTTGCGTATAACAACAGTTATCAGTCGAGTATTCAGATGGCTCCATACGAAGCGCTCTACGGGAGGAAGTGCTGTTCGCCGATATGCTGGGATGACGTCGGAGAGCGACAAGTGCTGGGACCGGAACTGGTAGAGCAGGCCGTCGAAAAGGTCCGCTTGATTCGAGATAGACTCCGCATCGCGCAAAGTCGACAAAAGAGCTACGCAGATCTTCGTCGACGACCACTAGAGTTCTTGGCCGGGGACCATGTGTTTCTGAAAGTAACGCCCATGCGCGGAGTGATGCGGTTCGACGTTAAAGGCAAATTGAGCCCGAGATTTGTAGGCCCCTTCGAGATCATTGAGCGAGTTGCGACTGTTGCTTATCGGATCGCACTACCTCCTGCCTTAGCCGATGTGCATGATGTTTTCCACGTTTCACAACTTCGAAAATACGTGCACGATCCAAGTCATGTGGTTAGCTTCGATCAGTTGGAGCTACATACTGACTTGTCTTACTCGGAGGAGCCAATTCAAATTTTGGACCGCAAGAAAAAGGTACTACGGAATCGATCGATGTCCTTGGTCCGCGTGCTTTGGCGGAACCATTCAGTCGAGGAGTCGACGTGGGAGATGGAGGCGGAGATGAAAGAGAAGTACCCTGCGTTGTTCGTCTAAATTAAGGTTCGACCCTTGTTCTTAAGTTTCGGGACGAAACTTTTTCTTAGTGGTATATTATGTAGCGCCCCGCTTTCGATAGGCCACGGAACTTCATAATATGCTAGCGCCGAGTCAGATCGGCCGAGAACTTAGATGGCCATCTGACTCGATCGCTAAGCTTGGTAAACGTTAACGCCTTGCGGCGTCGATTCAATTCGGTTTGGACGAAAGATACGAGAATCGATCCAACTAATGGAACGACTTCTGTTGGAACAAGTCCTAGATGCAGCGGGCTGCATCTCGGCGCGCGAGCTCTCTATAAGAGTCCCTTCGATGGGACCGGACCGCTGTATAGTTTTCTTGGAGCTTTGCCGCTGGGCTTGATTGAAGTGCTTTCGCGTCGTTTTCAAGGAAGCAATTACAATTTCGATGCAAGGGGGAAAGAAGGAAATCTAACAAAGTGTTGATGCATTTCAGGAGCTCGCGTAACTGAGGATTGACGTTGCGTAGCGCTTCGACGACCTGCACGAAGCCAAGTAATCGGTGGGTGATTCGACCTTCTTTTCTATTCTGTCCCGCAAACTTATTCCTTGCTTCGAATCCATTCAAATCGAACGATGCCAAGTTAATTGCATGCCAATCCACTAAGTCAAGAACTCGGAAAAAACGTATCGATTTACAAATACAAGTTTTTCACATAAACCAGAAAGTTTAAGGTTTACAGAAAAAGATAGACTATTTCAAGTGCTGCAAAATATTATGAAACGTCGCTTGTGGATTATGATGCCTCGGACAATTTGGTGCCTACGGGACGCTAAATCGGGAGTACGACTTGGGGAAAATGAAACGTTGCATGAGTTGGGGGAAATGATAATGTCGTTAAATACTGTCCGCGCTATACAAAACTGGTTGCATATATAAACTGTTCACGCATTGGCATGGTCATGGACAGCTTGTGCACAAGTTGATATTTTCCTCGAATCGATATCCGGGGCATCGGAATCGACTCGACCTAGGGGGAATGATAATCGTGCTTCGGCACTGATGCATTTCGGGCCGTCTGTCAGGCTTGCAACCTAGACTGAGCGGGTCGAAATGCCATTGAGATAGTCCCACGTGATGTGTAACATCAATGACCGCATATAAGATAGTAGCATGCTCACCTATTATCTTATGCAGGGTAAATATTATCTCTGTTTTCATGCAGGGACGAGCACGGCCGTGGTAAGAAATATGATAAACTGCTATGGTTCAATGTATGCTTTATTACGCAAAGATGGCTATCAATATGAACTGAATTCATTTAGTTCTAATAGAAAGACAACTCTAAAGCATGTCTACCCTAACAATCAGAGTCGGTTTAGACGAGTGGGTTCGTCTCGTCCACTTAGCAAGTGTGCTAATCCCATTCCCCCAATTTCCCCAGGTACGACGGGCGCGCCCAACTAAACTGGAGCTGAAGGACGGAGAGGCGTTTTGAAGCTCTTCCTATGCAGAAGTATTTTGAAGCCAATTCAAGTCGACGGCTTTGTATAAAGGGACGAATGTATGGAACGGCAAGCGTTAGAACAGGCAACTTGTCGAATGTATCTTCTTTCTGTTATCAATCAATGTAGCCGCAACGGCATCTAATGTAAATTACGACTTGCACTTCGTTGCAAGCTATGAATGAAAAGCATTTCTATCTTCCTATACTGCGTTTTATATTCTGATGTGAATTGTGAGTTTCGACTTGGCGTATTAACATCAAAATTTAACGATAACCATTTGAGAACTTGTTATCTTGCCTTGCACGAGCGCAACTCCAGGCTCGTGCGGCATCACGCCTTAGCGAGGACGATCGAATCGGCAAAGTAACACCGGGGATGAACGGTTTGTCCACTCGGGGCGTGACAGCGTCTACCGAGTTGTGGCACATGCGGCTCGGCCATATCAGCGAGAAGGGGATGAGCTACTTGGTGAACATGAAGGTGATTCCGGGGCTCAAGTCTACAAAGTTGGAGAAATGCACGCACTGTTTAGCTGGGAAGCAAAATAGGGTGTCTTTCCAAAGTCACCCAAGTTCGAGGAAGCCGGCGTTGCTCGAGTTGATTCACTCGGATGTCTGCGGTCCTATGAAGGTAAAATCTCTTGGTGGTGCTTCTTAATTTGTAACCTTTATTGATGACTGTTCCAGAAAGGTTTGGGTCTATGCCTTAAAGACCAAGGATCAGGTGCTGCCTACTTTCAAGGAGTTTCAGGCCTCTGTTGAAAGGGAGACGGGAAAGAAGTTGTTGTGTGTTTGGTCCGACAATGGCGGCGAATACATCGGTCCCTTTGATGCGTATTGCAGAGAGCAAGGGATACGACACCAGAAGACTCCGTGTCACGACCCGCACCCAGTGTGAGGGTACGAGAAGTAACGAACGCCCAGCCTACGCCGCAGTGTCGGCGGTAGAACGCTGTCCTGAGTCACCATATCTAACACAATCTAACCAAGCTTTGAATAGAGTAAAAATGATACGTAACTCAATCACAATACTAGGACGGAATAGAAGAAGGATCTCAAGAGAGTCACAATAAAGTCTAGGTGTAAACCACCAGAAATATCTCAAGTACAACTCATAAAAGTCTCAAATAGAAAATACAAAATAAAGTACTAAGTCTCAGCTAGACTATAGACAAGTCCTCAGCGACTGTGGGATCCTCCTATGGGTCCACGTCGCCAGTGTCATTTAAGCCAATGCCATAATAAGTAGGACAGTACTCCTCATCATCACCTGTAAAATTTTCAACATGCCCAGTCAGGACGGAACGAGCACATATCTCTCACAACAGTTCATATCAGGAATGGACATATAAAGCAAGCTATAGAAAACTATACATGAATCGCTGTAAAAAGAAATCAACAGGAGAGAAAATATAACTGATGTAAATATGATAAATAAAGAATATAACCTTCTACGTGAATCAGAGCATGAATTGGTTATGTAAACAGCTTGGGTTGCACATGGATACAACTACGGAAAGAACATGGATAACAACTACTAGGGATAATGATCACATAACCAACTACACTCTCCCTGCCCCCAACCAATACACAAGGATCGAAGCATGTTATGTTATTGCACATGGATAACAACTACTGTATACATGGAGCTCATATGGTCATGAGTGTACATGAATAACATATGAGTGCACATGGATAAAAGTGAATACATGGAGTACATGATGAACATGATAAAGTACATGAAATATGACATACTCGATGTATTCGAGGAGATAACATCGCATGAAAAGATCCAGAGGGTACTGATCCGTGTGAACGTCGTGTCAGCATCAAGTATACTAGTCTATAACAAGAGTACATATCCAAAGAAGCATGAAAAGATCAGAGAATGTACTCGCCTGGCAATCCGAACTGCTGATGATGAAAAGTGACTGGACTGGAGTAATACGATCCTATTTAAAACAACCACATGTCATAATACAGTCTAAAATATCATAAAGAAAGTCTTCCATACAAATTCTACATGATTTGGGGTAATCTAAGTCAAAGTCAACATTGGGTCAACTTTGGTCAACCAAACTAGTCAAACTAGGTCAAAGTTGGTTAACTAGTCTACAAGTCCACTTTTAGGTCAATACTAGTCCTACATATCAACTACCAATGCATCCTAATACCAAAATCCTACCAACTATTTAATACACCCAAAATTAGAATCTATCCTACCCTTCAACAACTCCTAAACTAATCAATAGGCTAAACTTGTCATTACCAAACCTACTAAACTTGGTATCCACAAATAGCTAACTATCTAAACTGAAACAGTTAGATCAAGGTCACTTAAACAGTTATAGGTGAACACCTATCCTTGATATCCCACATAGATACTTAGGAAGCCTATGCTAAGCCCAAAACTTGAACAAAGCCTAACTTCATGATGCAATCTACAGAAATCACAAAGGTGTGGTCACATAGGTCTGTGGCTTAGCTAAAACAGGAATCAAATGAAACATATAGCTAAACCTGAACAACAATATTAAACAGGTAAAGAAGACTTAAAAACTGGAATTCTAACCAATCCTAATACCCATGGCTAACCCAAAATTGATCCCAGTCCTCTACTGTTAACAACTAACATGGTATCTAAAGAAGGAGGTGAATGACCTGAAAAGCTGGGTATATATATTCAGATTTCACCTCCAAACTAATGGGAAGGATGACAACCAAACTGAAACTGAAACCAAGAAAAGGGAATTGAACTTCATGATACCCCAAATTCAATTTCAACCTACTATAAGATGAAAACAGTAAGGTAACACAATGGTGAGGTCAATAGGGCTCTGTAGATGGTGTCTACATGATCACACATCAAAGTTTATGAAATCTGAAACAAGGTTAACTAAGAACAGGAGAAGGAAATAGAGAAGTCTAATACTCAAAACTCAAAGCCTAAATTCAAACCCTCGACTACAACCTAATGGTAATCACATATGTGAGGTTAAATAGGAACTGTGGGTTAGCTTAATACCTAAAATATATATGTATCAAATCAAAGGAAGGGAAAACTGAAACTGAGAACAGAACACATTAATCCAAAATCTGAATTTGTTAAGAAGACTCAAATCTATGAGTCTACCCAAAATTCGATCAAGGCTCTAACCTATTGTAAACTAGTAGGTAGGCTCTTGTATAGGTCAAAAGGAATCTGTAGATTGTGTCTACAAGATTACACATGAATCAAACCAAACAAAAATAACAAAAAACTGAGAAGGAACTGAACAGAAAGAAGAATTAAAACAGGAAAGGAAATTCTTCCAGAAATCTGATACTACAATCCTCGAACTCAACTTTCGATGCCACAACCTAATAGGTATATACCTAAATAAGGTGTAAGGATTTTGGGTGCTGATTAATACAGAATACCACCTCGAAAATCAGACCAAAAAGAGAGAAGGAAGAACTGAATCAGAAAGAACAGTTCTAAAATACCCGATACTCCGACATTCAATCTACCCACAACCCAAAACATCGAAAAACCCATTAATACTCGAACCTGAAGGTTGGCAACGTGTCCCGGGCCTAATCATGAGGTGTTGGTGCAATCGTGTCCAACAAAATTGGACACGAAGTGTCCTGGCCGGACACAAAAAGCCCAAAACTGAACTAATTCTCGTGCACGCGTGTCACACGGTCTAGGTCTCGACACAGCGCAAGGTAGGACACGTGGTTGCTCGTACACGTAGCCCAACTATAGGGCTACACATCTACGTGCCTGCACAGGACCCTTGCCACGTGTCCGAGTCGCACGAAGTGCGTATCGGACGCGCGTTCTTCACGCGCGCGCGACAGGCCGCGAGCGATGCCTTCTCGATTTTTCTCTCTACGCTCCACAAAATCCAACGAAATTTTACGAGTGTGCTGTCAGTCGTGGATCCTAGCTACTGACCAAAAATCTCGGGTTGAATCGCCGTGTCCAAAGAGAAAGGACACAGCAGTAGCAGGGCACGCGCGCGGTCCCCGTGCGCACGTGCGTATCCTGTTTTGGGACACGAAATCGTCTTGATACAATCAAGAACCTAGGGTTTGGGGATCCCTACATCTAGGGCTATCGATTCATGAAGTTAGTTTGCAAAAATAACAGAATCGAATTCTAAGAGGAAAATCATCGAACACTTTTATCCCTAAACCGATACGTGTCCGATACACCTATCAAACGGACACGAAACTTAACCAAACTTTGTGGGTAGTTCTAAGGTACCTAGATGCATGCTAATATGAAGAAAAAACAGAAGAAACTATGGTGTTTGGGTGTTTACCTATTGAGAGTTGAAGTATCAAAGAAACTGACTCCTCGATCGATGAGACGACCAGTTTCCACCGAGCAACGCCTCCAACTCCTTGCTAACAATGCTCTAGCAAATTCTCCTCCTTCCCACGATCACAACGCACTTCGTTTGAGGTGAAACGGAGGTCGGGTAAAAAAGTTAGGGTTTTGGAGAGCTGGAAACTAGGGTTTTGTAAAGGGGGTGTCTATTCCAATACAATGCTTATATAGGAGATGGGGGTTTCCTGTTTTGGCCGGCCATAAGAGTCCTAATAGGGTCAAGGTTGGTCCATGGTTCCCACTCCTCTATTTAAGTTGAGTTTAAGCTCAATTAACAAAAGGCTACAAAGGCCAATTAATTAATTAGCCTAAAAATAGCCAAATGGCTTCTAAATTAAACCAAAGCCTAAAAATAAAATCTAATTAGCTAGATACTCATCATAGGTCATGGTTAGTCTCTTGGGTTTCTAAAGTTAGACCAAAGGCTAAATCAATCACAAGTCAATAATATCTAGAAAAATCACAAAATGACTAAAATAGCTAAAATGACTAAAATACCCTTATTTCAAAAAGTGGGTGCTACAAGTCTACCCTCCTTAAAATAATTTCGTCCTCGAAATTAAAATGATCCTACTCTTTCTAGGTCAATCCCCAACAATCATGGTCTTTAAGAAAACTTATCTAAATCATGCAGTTGAGAAGAATCATACAGGGTTATGGCAGGCAATCAGTCTGGAGTCTCGTCTGGCTACTAAAGTCATACTAGATCAAAAGTAGTCATAAGGTATCAAGCATACAAACATTATGGTAGGGTACAGTAATCATCAAGATAGGATAACATCTGGGTCAAGAACTCACCTCTACTAGGTCTGGTAGCTGGAATTCTCTCTCCTGGAGGTAGGCCTCGTCTAGGGGCAAGTATAGTAGGATAGTCTCGTATCTTGTATGCAGCTGACCCACAAAATAGGCACAATCCTAGTCTCTTCCTACAGTCCTTCCATACGTGCCCAAGCTTCTTACAGAAGGCACAGGTAGGCACTCGCTCAGCTGATCTCTGCTGGACAGGAATCTGAACTGGATAGGATGGTCTAGGCTGAAAGCCTGGGTACTCCTGAGGCTCTAGGTATAAACTGCTCCTCGCTCTCTTGGGACTAGGCTCCTCCCTCGAATGCATGTAATCCCACAACAGTTGGATACTGAGACTCTGCTCTCTCATGAGCTCAGCCTGTAGTCTCTGTACCTCCCGTAAATCCTGAAGAATTATGTGAATATAGGCTCCAACCGGAATGGCATGGGGTACCACTCTAGGAGGCAAAGAAAGACCCTCATTCTCCGGCTGAACTGCAGTCCTCTCCTGAAGGATAGGAGATGGAGGGAAATTCTCCGGTGAGGCTGCTAACACCTCCTGAGCAATAGAAGGGGAAAGTACAATCTCGGTCTCTTCAGGAATTGCAGCTGTGCACTGGGGACAAACTCTGGTCATGGGTGCCATTCTAGAAAAGATAAGGATAAATAATAAATCATCGGGCTGTAAGGCAGTCTATCATCCTTTTGAAAACTGGTGATTATAAAAAAAACAACTGAAATTAACTATAGAGCGTTACTATTCTAAAGATGATCAAAATTGAAAGTTTAAAGCACGACTGTCAATAACACTGAAATCCAAGCACACTATATATATATATATATATATATATATATATATATATAAGAAATTTTAGTCTCAATATGATCTAAGTTGATCCAATCCAGAATGAATCGAGGTTTGGGCAAGATGGAGAACGAGGTCATTGAAGTCTAGGCACGAGTATCCAAGATTTGAAATCCATGTCACATTTGAATTAATTCAATTGAATAAGGTTCCAAACATTGGACGATAAGGGAATGACCAAATCGACTGGTCGTGATCATGGGTTTAGAATTCAACACTATTGAAATCCTAAAGGATACTGTGAGGATATGGAAATAAGCCACTATCCTCCTTTTGATAAGGAAGCTAACCGTGATACTCTGGGTTGACCTATTAAGTACAGTGCCTTGCCTTTCTGAAATATGTGAAAGACAAAAACAAAAGAGTTCAAAGACGATACTATTGAGTACAATACGTGGTTCATAGACGACGAAAATAGTTCAAGGAGAATTGCCAAACTGTCGTAGATGAGACAGATGCTCTAGAGTCTCATCCACGTAGAGTAATATATGAAAGCGAACCAAGTGCACTAGGTTGATCAGACCATCATACACCGATTCTGATTAGACAATATGTTAGTGGGTCGCGACCCAATAAAATATGTCATGATCAAGCTCAAAAAGGGATAAGCTTGCAAAACTAAGGCTAAATTAGCAACATAAGGTAGTCAAGTATAAGTAAGGGAGGTAATGAAGAAGAAGAAAAGAAATAGTCCAAGATCCTTAACTAAGCTGGTCAAGCAATCAAGATGTGGTACAACGTTAAGCATTTAAAGAACAAGAAGAACTCCATCCCATGTCGGGTCGAAAGAATTGAGTCATGGTTGAATCTCGAATTTAAGTCAGAAAGTATTTTAGTATCATGGTAAAGGTACAGGAATAAAGAAAATCAAGCTGAAGCATGAAATAAATTTAATTAAGAATCCAGTAAAATAATCTAGGGACACAGTACTAAAGGCGAATGCTGTTAAGGAATGATCAAATACAAATGGTTAGAAGTCACAATAAAAGATCTAGATTTGAGGGAAGGTTGAGTAGGTCAAGATTTGAGATACAGTCCCATAGTTTGGCAGACGACTAACAACACTAGAGTATATACTACTATCATAGTCATGAGTGATATGGCAATTAGTGTGGAACACTTCTATCTCATTAAGGTTACCTTGGTGGCCTACCTTTACATTCCTTTTAAAAAGAAATTCCAGAAATAATTACCTCAATTTGTATTCACTCTAAGCCTTCCAATCTAGCCACGACTAACATTTAAATCCTTTTCATAAATCTCATAATAACTTTTATCTCGTTACTACTAACCTTTCCAAATTTAACATTTCAATCCAACTTTAAACTCCGGAGTTAATAAATCATGAATCCATAAAATTCTATATCACTTCCTAAATTTAAAAACTCCCAATTTGTCTCAAATAATCCTCAAGATAGACACTCAGCTTATCACGGCAATCTAGCAGTTACAGCTCAGTATTTTAATGCGCTTATCAACCATAAATTTTTTTTTCTTCTTCTAAGTCATTGAAACATAATCACTACTTCTTAAACCAAAATCCAAATAGATTTTTAAATCTTTAATCAATTGACATGATTCCAAAAAAATTTCTTCCAAAACAATCGTTTTCATATCTTTCCGATATTCTAAACCAAAAATTTTAATATCATTGCTTCCACTTAAATTTGAAATTCAATATATACATCGCAGCTTGTACGACTCAATTTAATAGTTCATACTGCCATCCCCTTTTTTTTTATCATTCAAACCAATCTATATACGTAAGGATGTATAATCATAATCCAATAATTCATGAATCCCATCAATTCCTGAAATTAATTTATTTAGATTCTAACTAATTTCTTCCAGTATCAAGATATAATTTTATAATCCTCTGGTGACTACTACTTAGAATCTTCAAGATAAATTTTCTTGGTAATATCCCAACTTACAAACTACTAATCATTAAAGCAACTATTTAAAAAATGCCCTTATAACTTAATCAAAATCTCCGTGTATCCCAATTCCTTAATATAATCCTCCTAGCCATGCGTTTGACCAATGAGTATATAGCAGTGTAGCCATCTTCCTAACCATTATTAAACACAAGGAAGTAAGGGTATTGGTGAAAAGAGTTCAAACAAGATACAAGAATCGATGGAGGAAGGTGGACTAAAGTAAGGGAAAAAAGAATTTAAATCGAAGCTCAAAATGAGATTCTCAAGGGTCGTCCCAGGAATCTCTCAGGAATTCCTAATAGTTATTGAGTACCTTAACTTATTCCTATATCCTACTGCAGGTGGTAATGATACTCTAGTTCGAGTACCACTACGAATCACACTAGTTGTGATCGAAGACCTGCATGGGCCACCACTAAAAACGTGTCACGACCCGCACCCAGTGTGAGGGCACGAGAAGTAACGAACGCCCAGCCTACGCCGCAGTGTCGGCGGTAGAACGCTGTCCTGAGTCACCATATCTAACACAATCTAACCAAGCTATGAATAGAGTAAAAATAATACGTAACTCAATCACAATACTAAGATGGAATAGAAGAAGGATCTCAAGGGAGTCACAATAAAGTCTAGGTGTAAACCACCAGAAATATCTCAAGTACAACTCATAAAAGTCTCAAATAGAAAATACAAAATAAAGTACTAAGTCTCAGCTAGACTATGGGCAAGTCCTCAGCGACTGTGGGATCCTCCTGTGGGTCCACGTCGCCAGTGTCATTTAAGCCAATGCCATAATAAGTAGGACAGTACTCCTCATCATCACCTGTAAAATTTTCAACATGCCCAGTCAGGACGGAACGAGCACATATCTCTCACAACAGTTCATATCAGGAATGGACATATAAAGCAAGCTATAGAAAACTATACATGAATCGCTGTAAAGAGAAATCAACAGGAGAGAAAATATAACTGATGTAAATATGATAAATAAAGAATATAACCTTCTACGTGAATCAGAGCATGAATTGGTTATGTAAACAGCTTGGGTTGCACATGGATACAACTACGGAAAGAACATGGATAACAACTACTAGGGATAATGATCACATAACCAACTACACTCTCCCTGCCCCCAACCAATACACAAGGATCGAAGCATGTTATGTTATTGCACATGGATAACAACTACTGTATACATGGAGCTCATATGGTCATGAGTGTACATGAATAACATATGAGTGCACATGGATAAAAGTGAATACATGGAGTACATGATGAACATGATAAAGTACATGAAACATGACATACTCGATATATCCGAGGGGATAACATCGCATGAAAAGATCCAGAGGGTACTGATCCGTGTGAACGTCGTGTCAGCATCAAGTATACTAGTCTATAACAAGAGTACATATCCAAAGAAGCATGAAAAGATCAGAGAATGTACTCGTCTGGCAATCCGAACTGCTGATGATGAAAAATGACTGGACTGGAGTAATACGATCCTATTTAAAACAACCACATGTCATAATACAGTCTAAAATATCATAAAGAAAGTCTTCCATGCAAATTCTACATGATTTGGGGTAATCTAAGTCAAAGTCAACATTGGGTCAACTTTGGTCAACCAAACTAGTCAAACTAGGTCAAAGTTGGTTAACTAGTCTACAAGTCCACTTTTAGGTCAATACTAGTCCTACATATCAACTACCAATGCATCCTAATACCAAAATCCTACCAACTATTTAATACACCCAAAATTAGAATCTATCCTACCCTTCAACAACTCCTAAACTAATCAATAGGCTAAACTTGTCATTACCAAACCTACTAAACTTGGTATCCACAAATAGCTAACTATCTAAACTGAAACAGTTAGATCAAGGTCACTTAAACAGTTATAGGTGAACACCTATCCTTGATATCCCACATAGATACTTAGGAAGCCTATGCTAAGCCCAAAACTTGAACAAAGCCTAACTTCATGATGCAATCTACAGAAATCACAAAGGTGTGGTCACATAGGTCTGTGGCTTAGCTAAAACAGGAATCAAATGAAACATATAGCTAAACCTGAACAACAATATTAAACAGGTAAAGAAGACTTAAAAACTGGAATTCTAACCAATCCTAATACCCATGGCTAACCCAAAATTGATCCCAGTCCTCTACTGTTAACAACTAACATGGTATCTAAAGAAGGAGGTGAATGACCTGAAAAGCTGGGTATATATATTCAGATTTCACCTCCAAACTAATGGGAAGGATGACAACCAAACTGAAACTGAAACCAAGAAAAGGGAATTGAACTTCATGATACCCCAAATTCAATTTCAACCTACTATAAGATGAAAACAGTAAGGTAACACAATGGTGAGGTCAATAGGGCTCTGTAGATGGTGTCTACATGATCACACATCAAAGTTTATGAAATCTGAAACAAGGTTAACTAAGAACAGGAGAAGGAAATAGAGAAGTCTAATACTCAAAACTCAAAGCCTAAATTCAAACCCTCGACTACAACCTAATGGTAATCACATATGTGAGGTTAAATAGGAACTGTGGGTTAGCTTAATACCTAAAATATATATGTATCAAATCAAAGGAAGGGAAAACTGAAACTGAGAACAGAACACATTAATCCAAAATCTGAATTTGTTAAGAAGACTCAAATCTATGAGTCTACCCAAAATTCGATCAAGGCTCTAACCTATTGTAAACTAGTAGGTAGGCTCTTGTATAGGTCAAAAGGAATCTGTAGATTGTGTCTACAAGATTACACATGAATCAAACCAAACAAAAATAACAAAAAACTGAGAAGGAACTGAACAGAAAGAAGAATTAAAACAGGAAAGGAAATTCTTCCAGAAATCTGATACTATAATCCTCGAACTCAACTTTCGATGCCACAACCTAATAGGTATATACCTAAATAAGGTGTAAGGATTTTGGGTGCTGATTAATATAGAATACCACCTCGAAAATCAGACCAAAAAGAGAGAAGGAAGAACTGAATCAGAAAGAACAGTTCTAAAATACCCGATACTCCGACATTCAATCTACCCACAACCCAAAACATCGAAAAACCCATTAATACTCGAACCTGAAGGTTGGCAACGTGTCCTGGGCCTAATCATGAGGTGTTGGTGCAATCGTGTCCAACAAAATTGGACACGAAGTGTCCTGGCCGGACACAAAAAGCCCAAAACTGAACTAATTCTCGTGCACGCGTGTCACACGGTCTAGGTCTCGACACAGCGCAAGGTAGGACACGTGGTTGCTCGTCAACTATAGGGCTACACATCCACGTGCCTGCACAGGACCCTTGCCACGTGTCTGAGTCGCACGAAGTGCGTATCGGACGCGCGTTCTTCACGCGCGCGCGACAGGCCGCGAGCGATGCTGTCTCGATTTCTCTCTCTACGCTCCACGAAATCCAACAAAATTTTACGAGTGTGCTGTCAGTCGTGGATCCTAGCTACTGACCAAAAATCTCGGGTTGAATCGCCGTGTCCAAAGAGAAAGGACACATCAGTAGCAGGGCACGCGCGCGGTCCCCGTGCGCGCGTGCGTGTCCTATTTTGGGACACGAAATCGTCTCGATACAATCAAGAACCTAGGGTTTGGGGATCCCTACATCTAGGGCTATCGATTCATGAAGTTAGTTTGCAAAAATAACATAATCGAATTCTAAGAGGAAAATCATCGAACACTTTTATCCCTAAACCGATACGTGTCCGATACACCTATCAAACGGACACGAAACTTAACCAAACTTTATGGGTAGTTCTAAGGTACCTAGATGCATGCTAATATGAAGAAAAATCAGAAGAAACTATGGTGTTTGGGTGTTTACCTATTGAGAGTTGAAGTATCAAAGAAACTGACTCCTCGATCGATGAGATGACCAGTTTCCACCGAGCAACGCCTCCAACTCCTTGCTAACAATGCTCCAGCAAATTCTCCTCCTTACCACGATCACAAAGCACTTCGTTTGAGGTAAAACGGAGGTCGGGTGAAAAAGTTAGGGTTTTGGAGAGCTGGAAACTAGGATTTTGTAAAGGGGGTGTCTATTCCAATGCAATGCTTATATAGGAGATGGGGGTTTCCTGTTTTGGCCGGCCATAGGAGTCCTAATAGGGTCAAGGTTGGTCCATGGGTCCCACTCCTCTATTTAAGTTGAGTTTAAGCTCAATTAACAAAAGGCTACAAAGGTCAATTAATTAATTAGCCTAAAAATAGCCAAATGGCTTCTAAATTAAACCAAAGCCTAAAAATAAAATCTAATTAGCTAGATACTCATCATAGGTCATGGTTAGTCTCTAATGTGGGTTTCTAAAGTTAGACCAAAGGCTAAATCAATCACAAGTCAATAATATCTAGAAAAATCACAAAATGACTAAAATAGCTAAAATGACTAAAATACCCTTATTTCAAAAAGTGGGTGCTACACTCCGCCAAAGACACCTCAGCTCAATGGTGTAGCAGAGCGCATGAACATTACACTGATGGAGAGGGTGCGGTGTTTGCTGTCAGAAGCAAACTTGCCGGGCAGTTACTGGGGTGAGGCTCTTCTTGCAGCTGCTTATGTTATTAATTTGTCTCCTAGTGCTCCTTTGCAGGGTGATGTGCCTGATAAAGTATGGTACGACAAAGAGCCGTCATACAATCACCTGCGGGCGTTTGGTTGTAAAGCCTTCGTGCATGTACTGAAGGACGAGAGGACCAAACTTGAGCCGAAGACGAGGCGATACGTCTTTGTCGGCTACGGTCGGGATGAGTTTGGCTATAGACTCTACGACCCAGTGGAAGGAAAGCTCTACAGAAGCAGGGACGTGGTGTTCGTCGAGGATCAGACCATGACCAACACTCAGGATTCCGAGATGCCTTCTGAGGCTGAGGAATTGCCTGAGTTAGAGTCATTTCGCTTCGAGCAGTTTCCAGAGGACATCGCAGAGGATCCAGTTATGGGGGAGCCAGTACATGGAGTAGCTCCCAACCTTGATCATCAGCCTGCTGATGGTGGTCAGGGTGTCCCTCAGGAGGATGAGCATGCCGGGGAGGCAGTTCCTGAAGGGGAGGAGGCTGTCGGTATACAGCCAGCACCAGTGGTTCTTTTGAGGAGGAGTAACAGGGATCGTCGACCATCTACGAGATACTCACCAGATGAGTATGTGCTATTGACTGACGGGGGAGAGCCCAAAAGTTTTGCAGAGGCTATGGAAGACGAACACAGGCAGGAGTGGATGGAGGCTATGCAGGAGGATATGAGTTCCTTACACACCAATTCTACTTATGATCTGGTGCGGTTGCCAAAGGGCAAGAAGGCTTTGAAGAATCGATGGGTGTTCAGAGTGAAGCAGACGGATGATGCTACTCGCCCTCGATACAGAGCGAGGCTGGTAGTCAAAGGCTACGGTCAGCGAAAAGGCGTGGATTATGATGAGATCTTTTCGCCTGTCGTCAAGCATTCGTCTATTCGGGTGGTGCTAGCATTAGCAGCCAGTCTCGACTTGGAGGTCGAGCAGATGGATGTGAAGACGGCATTCCTTCACGGTGATCTTGAGGAGGAGTTGTACATGGAGCAGCCAGAAGGATTCTGTGAGAAGGGCAAGTCACATTTGGTCTGCCGGTTGAGGAAGAGCTTGTATGGTCTGAAGCAGGCTCCGAGGCAGTGGTACAGAAAGTTCGAGTCGTTTATGGGGGAGCATGGTTATGCACGGACGACGTCGGACCATTGTGCATTTGTGGGGTATTTTGCCGAGGATAATTTTATCATTTTATTGCTCTATGTAGATGATATACTATTAGTGGGTCGGAATGCCACTAGGATAGCGGAGTTGAAGCGCCAACTGGGCGCAGCATTCTCTATGAAGGATTTGGGCGCAGCGAAGACTATTCTTGGGATGAAGATCAGCCGAGAGAGAGAGTCCAAGCTGCTACACTTGTCCCAAACGAAGTACATTCACCGGGTACTTCAGCGTTTTGGGATGGACGGGTCGAAGAAAGTGAGTTCCCCCCTCACGGCTCACTTTAAGCTCACTGAGGAATGTTTTCCATAAATAAATTCACTTTATTTATTTTGTATCTGAGAAAATTACAACTGTAGGAATCTAATCTAGAAGACGATTACTTTATCCCTTGGACGATGCGATGAAGAAAACTCGAACTTCGAAGAACTTGGACAGCAACTGGGCAATCTCTCTGTTCTCTCTGAAAATGACTGTAGTCTCTGATGAAGATGAAGAAACTCTTTTTTATAGAGTTCAGGATAACTATCCTTAAGCATACGCTCAGGTAGTTACTTGACGTGTGCATAACTGCAGGGACGCGTGGCGAATTCTGATGGAGACACATTAGCGTGCGGTTGAAAGTAGTGGAGCAAGTTCAGGAGAGATTGATGGCCTGGATACCACGTTGCATAACTTCTAGAGAAGTGGATAACTGGTACAGGACACGTGAGAACGTGTGTTGACTGTAATCCTGGATATGGTTGCTGTAATACGCTGCCTTGTTGAAGGAGAGTTTATACGCTGACTTGGACAGCGTAGTGCCATAGGAAATCCATACGCTCACTTTATGGGCAAGAAGTCATGTGAGGTCATACGCTCGCTTGTTTAACAAAGAATCATGTGAGATCCATACGCTCACTTGACTGTGTGAAGAAGGAGTCATGTGAGGTTGATACGCTCACTTGACTGGGTGAAGAAGGAGTCATGTGAGGTTGATACGCTCACTGGAGAAGTGGCCACGTGGCTATCATCAATCTTCTTTGGTACACCATATCTTCCCATAACTGACAAAATCTTCTCGAGCGTCGTGACTGCGGATTTGACGGCTGACAGACTGTCAAAACTGACAATAATGATGGCTTTTGTATTTATGAAGGCTGCTGAGTTGTCCTCGTAAAAGATAAAACCGGCTCTTCGAAAACCTATACGACGGTTACTTTTCTCGTGACAGCTGTCTTTGCACGAAAGATGAAGTGTCAGATTCATTCTTCATTTAAACATATGCTGTGCTGTCACTTCAGTAAATAATAAAATATTTACTGAGCGTATGGCTTTTGAATGAGCGTATGGCTTCAACTGACATCTGTCTTTAAGCGTATGGATAAAAATGACAGCGTGTCATAATTTTCCACATCCTACAAGACCTCCTTCAAAGTTTTTGAACTTTATGAGTTTCAAAAGTTCGAAATTACTTTGAACAAAAAGTGGGAATGAGTCCTGACACGCTGGCATGAGTTCATTAAATGTCATGATAACTCTTCATTTTTCGAGATTGATTGAATCTGATGGAAGAATATGAACAGCCAGCAAGCTCTATTATATAAACCGAGAGAATTCAATTTTTGACTTTCATCTTTTGAAACCATGACTCCAAAGGAAGCTGCTGAAGAAGAAGCACGTAAGTTGGGATTCTGTTCCCATGGTGACCCCGCTTTTGGGGGCCAAGAACCCGTACCTGTCGTCATCGAGCTCAAGAACGACCCTATGCATTTAGCCAAGAATTTCTTGGGCTATTTTGGTCTGGACGGCTCCTCTTCTTCTGATGGGCAGAGCCTTGCAGAGAAGCGTAAAATGTTCGTTGCTCTGTTACACCGTATGGGGGTCCAAAGCATAGAAGAGTTAGGCGTCAAGCTTAGTCGCTCTGGAAAATAGAGCGTGACTTTGTTGCACCCCTTTCTTTCCCTCTCTCTTTTTTTTGTTTTGTAAGGCCATCAGTGCCTTTTAATGAAAATGAATATTCAAGAATTCTCTGTTTAGTATAATTTTGTGTTGAAAACTAACATGCATCGATGAATAACTGTAGAATACGCCGTCTTCCAAGTTGTAAGTTACGTTAAATAATGTATACCAATGAATAGCGTGCACTAATAAATAGCCCGTAAGTTACGCTATCTTCCAACGTTGTGGAAAACACTCTTTGAATATTTCCAAAGCTGTGCTGGTTTCCAAAGTACACGTGTCATTCATTCCACATTTACGAGCGCTATTCATGCGGATCCTTTCCAAGAATAGGTTCATGCTCCATACTTTAAATAGATGGATGAACTCCACGCAAACTCATCTTCCCATTCTTCTTCCTCTCTTCTGAGAATGAATTTTCTATGAGAAGGAAATAGGAAAACCATGTTGTCTGATGTCAAACCTCTGTGCACGCTACCAGACATGGATCTGTCAATCCTTAGCAGCAAACTCAGCGGTAAGTTCAATATACACGCATCGAAATTTTTGTTTGCCAAGGACAAATTCATCTTCCCGAAATGAACAGAATGCATCTGTCTTTGCTTGGCCAGTTTCTGTTAACTGATTTTTCTTTACTGTTTCTTGCAGAATTTTGGCTGAAAACCTTCTTCAGAACTGGCATTGGTGATATGGATGCTGTGAACAATGTTCTTCTGACATCTACATCAGGAAGCTCATACGCTTTTGACGCGTACATCAGATAACTCAGAACTCTTCGTGTGATAGAAGGGTCTTCCTCAGATGGTAGGAAGAGCCTTTATACACGAGAGTTGGATGGTGGAGTCAACTCTACCCCGAGAAATCGGGTAGTAGAGTTCCTTTTACGGCAGAACTAGGAATTGTATCCCAAGGTTTGGATACATTCCTATCTGCTTGAGGTGCCGCCGTTCCTCCACGCGCTGTATTGGCAGCAACACGCCATCGTGTTGCCATACTCTGTGGTTCTCCTCTCGTCTGAGAGATAAGACCAGAGTTTGATTCCTGCTGGACACCCAGGAATTGCCACAAACAACGAGATTGTCAGAGAAGATCCAAGAAGAAATAGATCTCAGTTGTACATAGAATGAAAATCCAAGATTTGTAATAGATTTCCATTATGATTTGTAGGAAAGTCTAAGAAATGTAATAGACTTTTTATGAAAATGGAAATGATAAATCTTCTTTATCTGAAGTGATTTTGTATCTCTCTGGATGTAAAAAGAACATGATAAATAGAAATCTTGATTTCTATTTTTTTAGAGTGTACAATACCATCAGAGGTAATATGGACGTGATAGGATGTAAAGACTCAAAAAAGAAAGTCAGATTTGTATTTATACAGAGGTCAAAGGTTATGAAAATGTGAAAGATAACGAATTCCAATCGATAGAAGATTATGAACAGACGAACCATCGGATGAATATAATAAATGCACGGATGAACCGTCAAGTATTAATGAATGAATATCGGGAAAAGACACGTTCCTTTAATTCTGGCAAATATATGCCTATAAATAGAGCATCTCTTTGAGTAGAAGGATCACACATTATTCTCCTTTATTCAAAATGTCTTCCGAAGAGAACACGAAGAAAACCGAAGTCGTCTCCAAAGTCGATGAAAATGCTAAAGAGCACTCGACTCCACAAAAGAAGGAGATGGGCGAAAGCTCGTCTGCTCCCAAGCTGCCGAAAGATATCTTGGATTTCCTGGTCGAACAAGGAGAAACCGAAGAAGAAGAAGCAATGAGGCTGGCTGCCTGTCAGTTCTTGGTGCGGTCAGGAAATGATGTATTCAATTCTTTTGCTAACTATGTATGTGGTCCTCGTCCCAAGTACGAAAGGGATACCAGTGATCTTCCATGATGATGTACTTTTTGAAGAATTTTCCCAAATAAACTCTGTTTAAGGAAACTTTGTTTATGATGTATCCTTCCTGCTTTATATTATTTTGCCTTTATTTACTGATCTTTTAGACTCAGAAATCAAAAGGACGAGATATCATTTTCATAGAATATGGTACATACTGAGATAGAAAATTCAGAGGTGATATGGACATAATTTTCTATACAAGATCTTTATTAAATCCACTGGGAATCTAATAAGACAAAATATCAAATTCTTTGGGAAAATGATACATGGTAGAATATCAGTTTCCGCTGGGGATAATGACATCGAAATAGCTTTTGTAGAGAAGAATAAATTTTTGATTTTACACTTGCTGGGGAGTAATGAAAATATTATTTATACATAATATTTCTTTAAGAATTTGCCATTGATAGGCATCATCGTGACTTTCCCGTCCATAGAGGCAAGCTGATATGCTCCATTAGAGACAACTTTGTTTACTACGAATGGGCCTTCCCATTTCGCGTCAAATTTGCCTTTGCTCATATGTGTCATGGTCATCGGACGTCTGACAGTAAGGACCAATTCTCCCTTTTGATATGTTCTGACTTTGACTTTCCGATTAAAAGCTTTTGAGATTCGGGCTTGATATAGCTCGATATTTTGTTGCGCATACAATCGTTTTTCATCTAGAGCTTCCAACTCTTGAAGTCGAAGTCGATCATTGTTTTCTGTTGTAAGTTCATTGGAGATTGCAATTCTCAGAGAAGGAATCTGGATCTCCAGAGGAAGAACAGCTTCACACCCATATACCAAAGAGAAAGGTGTACATCCGGTCGCATTGCGAACTGTGGTACGATAAGCCCATAAACATTCACCAAGCTTCTCACTCCAGTTACGTTTATTGGAAGAAACGAACTTTTTCAAGAGTTTGATGATTGTTTTGTTGAAAGCCTCTGCTAGTCCATTGGCTGCTGAATTATATGCTGTAGAAGCCAGATTATTAATCCGATGATCATCACAGAATCGAGTGAATTTCTGGCTGACGAACTGTGGTCCATTATCATGGATAATACGCCGAGGAACACCAAATCGATAGATGACATGATGTTTGACAAAGTTGATAACATTAGAAGTCTTGACTTCAGATAACGGGATTGCTTCAGCCCATTTAGAAAAGTAATCAGTTATTGCTAGAATAAACCGATGTCCTTTTGATGATGGTGGATTGATAGGACCGATGACGTCCATGCCCCAAGCTTCGAAGGGCCATGATGCCGCTGTTGGGTGTAAGAACTCCGATGGTTGATGGATAAAGTCTGTATGAATTTGACAGGCTTTACATTTCTGAGCATATTGAATAGTATCAGCTACCATCGTGGGCCAATAATAACCCATACGTCGGATACGATCTTGAAGTTTTGGACCTGGCTGGTGAGCTCCGCAGACGCCATCATGTGCTTCACGGATTATCTGTTGTGCTTCTTCACCAGCGATGCATCGAAGAAGAAGACCATCATAGGCTCGACGATATAGTGTCTTTGTAGTATGATTATAATAGAATCTGAGAGACCGGCGCCGGATAGATGCTGCTTCACTCGGGTTATCAGAAAGTATGTCATACAACACAAAGTCCAGAAACGGACGTCTCCAGTCTTCAGTTACGGTGTCTATTTTGTTAGAAAAGACATATTTCATAGTAGAATCGGAAGAAGACAAGGACACTTTGTCAAATTTTAATTCAGCATCAAAGTTGAGAGAATCTTCGTCTGGATTATGGGAAAAAGCCAAAGCCAGATTATTTTCAACGCAGAATAGTTCTCGGTTATAAACCACTATCACTTGCTGACGTCTGATTGGTATGGCTAATACAGCAGCAAGATTAGCCAAAGCATCAGCTTCTGCATTATAGGCTCGTCGAACATGTTCGATAAAGAAATCTTCAAAGGAGGAGGCCATAGAGAGTGCTATTCGATGATAAGGTATCAAATCTTGATGACGAACTTCATACGTTCCTCTGATCTGATTGATGATAAGCTTAGAGTCTCCATAAACTTTTAAATATTGAACATCCAGATGTTTAGCGAGTTGAAGACCAATGAGCAACGCATTGTATTCTGCAACATTATTTGAACATGATTGATCTAGAGAATAAGCCCTCTGAATAGTTAATCCCTCTGGGGATACAAGAATAATTCCAACTCCGGCGACAATATTGCCGTTAGGACCTATTCTAGATGCTCCATCAAAGAATAGACGCCAGGTAGGAACTTCTTTATAAACCATATTTGAATCCAGAACTTCATCGGGAATCTCATCATATAATTTAGAATCTTCTGGGACTGCATGAGCTGCTAGAAAATCAGCAAGAGCCTGTCCTTTAACCGACTTCTGAGGAATATAATACATGTCATATTGGGCTAACAAGATTCCCCAATTAGCTAGTCTGGAGTTGAGAATACCAGGTTTCTTCATCATAATCCTGATGGGATTCACTCTGGAAATGACATGAATCGTTTGACCGATAATATAATGTCGTATTTTCTGAACAGCAAACATTAATGCTTGGCATTCTTTCTCAATTGGAGAATAACGCGGTTCAGCGCCTGTCATTGTGCGACTGAGATAATAAATGGCCTGTTCATGACCATCTTTATTTTTCTGGGCGAGTAATGCACCAAGAGAATGATCCATAGCTCGAACATATAGAAGAAATGGTATTCCCGAGACGGAAGGTACCAAAACTGGAGGGTTCATGAGGTACTGTTTGATGTCATCAAATGCTTTTTGACATTCTTCGTTCCAGATGAAAGATACACCTTTCTTCAGAAGTTTGTGGAATGGTCTACAGCGTCCTGATAAGTTGGAAATGAATCTCCTGATATAAGCAATTCTTTCTTGAAATCCTCGTAGCTCTTTTAAGGTGCGTGGAGGACGCATCTCTTGGATGGCTTTGATCTTCTCGGGATCCACGTGTATACATTTAGCGGTAATGACGAAGCCGAGAAATTTACCACTAGAGACGCCCATGAAAGACTTAGTAGGGTTCATTTTAAGTTGATGCTGACGCATTAAATCAAAGATAGTCTTCAAATCTTGGATATGATCCTCCTTTCGTCGACTTTTGACTGCAATATCATCAACATAGCATTCGACTATTTTTCGAAGATGTTCGCAAAATATAGTGCTCATTGCTCGCTGATATGTTGCTCCTGCATTTTTGAGACCAAACGGCATCACTGTATAACAGTATGTACCGATCGACATTCTGAAGGAAGTGTGTTTTTCATCATCTGGAAACATTTTGATCTGGTTGTATCCCGAATACCCATTCATAAATGACATTCGTTCGAAACCACATGTATTGTCGATCATGACATCAGTAATTGAAAGAGAAAACTCGTCTTTAGGACAAGCAGCATTGAGATCGCGAAAGTCTATACAGATTCGGATCTTGCCAGTCTTTTTAAGGACAGGAACGATGTTAGCCACCCATTCAGGATGTTGTTCCTCTCTGATAAATCCGGAAGCCATAAGCTTGTTGACTTCAGCTTCAATTGCATCCATAATGTCTGGACGAAATCGTCGCTGTTGCTGTTTGACCGGTTTAGCATTTGGCATAATATTAAGCTTGTGCATTGCGATCTTCGGATCTAGTCCTGGCATATCCTCGTAGCTCCAGGCGAAGACATCGATATAATCACGAATAAGCTTGATCATGTCTTGCTTATCTGTTTCTGAAAGACTCTCACTGATGAATATTGGTTTAGGAGAACCTTCTTCACCAACATCAATTTGGATCAGTTTATCTTCGGTAGGAGGTTCCCTCTGCTCGAACCTGAATTCCCATTGATCATCTAATCTTTGAGCCCATTGTTCTGATTCAGGTGATATTTCAAAATTATCCTCATCTTCATTATTTTCTTGTGGGCTATCAACAGAGACCATATTGATGGATAGAATAGAGCGATGAAGATCGCCAATACTCGTGTCAGAATCCCAAGAGAGAGAATCAGAAGACTCAGATCGTTCATCTTCAGATTGTTCGTCTTTATTGAATTTTGACTCTTCATGGACTATGTTGATAAAGGAAGTAGGAGCAATGTAACCTAAACCACATTTTGTCCTTCCGTATTTTAATGGAGGAATTCGAACAGGCATTCTTCTTCCTTTCCCATTATTGAGACTGGTTCTAAAGTCATAACCCATATTTTTGATGATATTTTTGGATTGTTGACTGTAGCGACGCAGTTGTAACCTTCCAGTATCATCGTTTATGTCATCTTCTTCCAAGTTAGGAGGATTCTGAGGTCCTTTATAGAAAAATATTGGATTTTCTCCCTTCTTTCGACTGGGGACCACAAAGTATGATTTCTGTATAGAGTCTAATGATACGTCTGTATGAAGAGCTTGAACAACCCCTATAGTTAGTGGCTCTAAGCTATTTAGCAATTTTAAATAACTTTGTACATAACCACAAACATCAATATACTGCAAAGGAGATGCTTCATTAATACTAGATGCTGTATTTACAACAGAAGGCTGAGCCTTATCAGACTTAGTCAGATTAATGACAAAGGGGGAGGAAGAAGAAC
Organism: Iris pallida; assembly: GCA_029216955.1. NCBI lineage: Eukaryota > Viridiplantae > Streptophyta > Magnoliopsida > Asparagales > Iridaceae > Iris > Iris pallida. The sequence continues at coordinate 1,945,125 of JANAVB010004796.1, forward strand.
AGTTAGAATTTTTGTTTCGATTAAGATCGATAACAAAAGGCTCAGAAGAGGTGAGCTCCCTTGAAGAAGACCGTGGATAAGTAATGCGTCCACTGACTGGAATGACTAAAGTATCTGATCTAGCCTGAGAAGATGGAGGGGGAGTGATGAGTCCACTGACAGGAATGATCAGCGAACTTTGTGAAGCTTGGGAAGATGGTGCAGTAGTGCGTCCACTGACAGGAATTATCAGTGAGCCCTGGGCAGATGATGAAGTAGTACGTCCACTAACCGGAATTATCAGTGAGCTTTCTTCGGATGATCTAACAGACTGCGGAGGAGTGATACGTCCCTTTACAGGAATAACAAAAGTGTCAACTTTGGATGTCTCATCTTCATTATCCATAGCTTGCAAGACTTTCGAGTATTCATCTTTGTACATGCGAGCGTCATTGAAGTAAGCTTCGACTCCTTTGAATGGGTAAAGATCTGCCACTTCTTTTTGAACCTCTCCATTATTATCAACATATTTGAAGTACTGATGAAGGGTTGAAGGAACAATATTATGTTCATGCAAGAAAGGTCTCCCCAATAGAGCATTGTACGAGCAACCATGATTGTCGATGATGTAAAAAGTAACCTTAGTACGAAGATCGCCTATTTGAAATTTAAGGCGAATCTTGCCTAAAGGCTCACTTTTTCCTTGATTGAATCCCAAGATGGTAGTGATAGTGCTGGAGAGGCTATGTACAGGTATCTTCAATGCATCTAACATAGCCTTTGGCATAATACTGAGAGCGGATCCTGGATCAATCAATAAACGATCAACCTTCATAGAATCAATATATCCTGTATGATATAAAGGACGGTCATGTCGATTATCCTCTAGCAGCATATCGTCCTGCGTAAAGGTAATGTTTGGAATAAATTCCAATACATTATGGCAATGAGAAACAGGTTCTGTTTCCAACTTCTTGAGAAGAGTTAAGCAGGTTTCTGCTTGCAGCAGTGCTTCACTTAAAGTTTTTCGAGTCTCTTTAGAGAGACGTAAGAGCTCGAAGATTGACAATTTAGCTGGTGTTTTGGCTAGTTGAGCCAATATATCAAAATTATAAGGCTTTTCAAGTCCTGTAGGAGATGACTTCTTCAATAATTTGTCGAAGCGGACTTGTTGTTTGCCTTTGTCAGCTGCTGTTGGTTTAGAAGGAACTGTCTCAACAGGAACATTTAAAGGCTCTTCAGTAGAGACTGGAGTTGAAGCTGTAGCCGGAGGAACGTCAGAAATTTCTTCAGGAACTTCAGCATAATCTTTCAAATATACTTTTCCTGACCGAGTTCCAGCATGAACTTCAACTTCAGATTCTGGTTCAAGGTCTATGGAAACCATGCTACAATTCTTTATTTTGCTCTTGGTTCTTTTATGTTTGATGAAAGCTTCATTCCAGAAACCAAGGCCAACACGAGATTGATTATGTCTCATAGTGATGGCCAAAGGTACTCGGAGTCCCTTGCCTGAGTTCAAACCTGGGGCAGTGGCTAGATCATAACCCATCTTCGCCATCAATTCACGAGATTGTGAACTGTATAAATGAAAAGCAGGTTTGTACCTATCTTCAATTTGAGGTACAGATTTTATCTTCGTAGAGAATGAATTTCCTGCTGAGATGAAAGTAGAGGTTAGATAAAAATCGGGTGTGAAACTAGAAGTCACATTGCATGACTTAGTCTTCCCGAGCTTCTTTTTAGATGAGGAAATCTTCCGAGGAGAAGAGGAAGACGTCTCAAACTCTGTCTTTAAGTCTGGGTGAATCCACATGATTTCTCCCTTCTTAGTTGTGACAGGAACAAGTCCGTCATTCTGTGCTGGTGGGATGTTTATAACTTCGAGAGTTGCTTTGGGGATAGGAACAATCCCACTTTCCACCATTAAGGGAGGGAAGTCACCGAACTGCATTGAAATTACATTTGCTGTGACTGTTTTGTCTTTGGGTGTTAAGGTCACAGCTCCTGATTTAATTATCTCTTGAATCTTCCCTTTTAATACATAGCAAGACCGGATTGTATGACCCAGCATTCTATGATATGGACAGTATTTTGGATGATCTGTCTTATTGGCTTCATCAGACTTTTTAATTTCTGGCAATTGAATCTTATTACCTTTGAGTAAGCATTCAAAGATACCCTGAACATCGTCATCATCGAAAGAATATTCTTCTTTCGGCCGAGGAGATCTCTGTTGTTGATTTGTTGGAGCTGAAGTAGCTTGGGTAGTCTTTACCTCTTGACTACTGTTTTGGAGATTGACTTCAAGAGCTTCTTTCCCTTTGCGATTGTTGGGTCGAGTACTATTGCTAGCATTCTGATTTGATTCTTTGGGAGCCATTTGTACCCCCAGACCCTTAAAGGTCTCAGCACTGATCTCGGCAGCCTTGGTACTGACAATGAAAGAAGGCCAATCTTGGAACTGAGTGGACCCTGTCCACATGCTGATAATTGGTAAGAGGTTCGACTTGCAAGTGTCGATCGTAACAGCATCGGGAGTTCCAAGAGGCATTTTAAGGGCTTCTCTTCTGAATCTCTCAATGAATTCCTCAGTGGTCTCATTATTCTTCTGTTTGATTCTTATGAGGGCTGACATGGTCATATCATTGAGCCCTTCGTAGAATCGTTCAAGAAACATTTGCTTAAAATCGGCAAATGAGGTAATGCACCCATCAGGGAGACTTCTATACCATTCATAAGCCGTTCCTTTGAGACATCCAATGAACACCCGAGTAAGGAGAGCGTCACTTGGTTGCAGTTGATCAGTCATTACTTCAAAATGATTAATGAACTGACTTGGAGAGGTTGTCCCATCATAGAAAGAGATGGTCGGAGGTTTGTATTTTGGTGGATACGATACCTGCTTCCATTCTATCGGATAAGGCTGTTTGATGCCTAACCTTTGTAAACCATCCTTCTGTTTGAATGCCTCGAATTGAGTTTTGAGATTCTTCAATTCTTCAGAGACAACTCCCGAAGATTGTGGAGTTGTGGCTTGTAGAGTGTAATTGGGAGGAGGGACTGCAGCATATGTACCACCCCCAGCTCCAGAGTGACTTGGTATGGTTTGTACAGGAACATTAGATTGTACCCCCGGAATAGTAGAAGGTTCGGGATTTGGAACAACAGGGGTATTCAATACCACTGGTGGTGCTGTCTGTTGTTGAGCCTGCATTAGAGTGTGCATAGCACTCAATGTATCTGCCATAGCTCGCAATTGTTATTCTAAAGAAGAAATCCTCTGTTCATGAGCCTCATTGCTAGTCGAAGGTTCATGATCACTTTCTGCCATGTAAGTGGTAATCATTCGAGGAATAGATGATGAAACAGTCTGTTCTGAATCATCACTGTGTGAATCAATATCTTTCCCAGGGCTTTTTACAGGAGTCAATACTGGAAAATTGGACTCTCCAAGGAAGTCTTCTGTGATCTCCGGATTACCACTTGGATGAGAAGAAGAAGCGGCTCTGGTCAAGGCTCCGGTCCTGGATCGAGTGCCGAGATAAACACCATCTTCAGAGTCTGATATAGCATCAGACCGTATGCTACCCCCAATATTTCTGGAAGTCATGTTGACAGAAGCATAAAGAGGTTCATCTTCATCCAACATTGGTTCATATTGAATCCGTTCGAAAACAGATTGTCTTTTTGGTGAACAACAACATTGGATGACAACCCGAGGTTGGAAGTCACAACCATGCTTTTCATGGCGAATATGGGCAATGTCATAGCCAGATGGAGTGTCAATTCTCTGTTTATTTTGCAAATATTCTCGGAGATCTGTAGGAACAGATGGGAAGTATTTAAAGATAGTTTCTGTGTAGAAACTTGTCTTTTGTTCTTCTGTCTTCTTGGTTCCTGAGTGTATAAAGACTGATTAATTTGAGCCACATAGTTCTTGGCATATTCTGCATCAGGGTCTAATATACTTGTCTCAGTGGAACCGAACCGATTCTGATTAAGCTTATTACGAAGATCCGTGGGAGATTTGACTTTGATATCAGTCTTGGATACTTGTAATTTGCCTTTCTCAGACCGAGAAATTTTGAGAGAAGAAAGATGAGTATTATTCCGACTAGGAGTCGGTAATAATCCATCTTTGGAGGAATTAGCCAAAAGGCGTTTTCCATTGTTTGATCTAGTAAGAATACTAGTCAAATTAACTCCAGAGGTAAAGACCTTAGAAGTAGAGGAGTTGACTAAAGAGTCTTTCTCCTTGGTTGGCACAAGATGTGCAAGTTGAGGGGGAATCATTTGTATGTTCTGTGGAAGAGAACCTCCAATTTGATTTTCAGAAACAGTCAAAGGACTGTATTTGTTAGCATACGCTGACTTCAGTTTGGACTTCTGGTCATACGCTGCCTTTTTATTAGCATACACTGGCTTTGGCTCAGCGTACGCTGCCTGATGTTGGCTTTTGTACGCTGCCTTTGCCGTACGCTGCCCTTTGATTACCATACGCTCAGAGTCATCAATGGCTAAAGAGCCGACTGCTGTCGTAAGAATAGAAGGAGAAGGAACTTTGACATGTCCAGAGATGATTTTCCTTGGACACATTGACTTGGTTAAAGAACCAATTTTGTCAGCGTGACTAGGGGAAACCATTGTTGCCGTGTTTCGAGAAGCCGAAGTGTGCTTCATAGAAGTTGAAGACGTGTTCTTGTCAGCATGAGAAGTGACAGAAGCGTCTCGGACTGCTGCAGAAGACTTAGGGACATAGATGGAGTGTCCCTTCTTCTTGGCAACAGGAAGAGCGGAGGAAGCAGTGCGGCCCTCCTTCGCCTTGAGCATTTCTTCATAAGCCGATTGGTCGAATTGTACAACCATCGTCTTCTTCGTCAAGCCGATCGACGAAGTATCGCATTGAGTTATTGCTATCTCATTAGAGGAGACAGCTTTCCCCAGCAGAGTCGCCAATTTGTTTTCCATAAATAAATTCACTTTATTTATTTTGTATCTGAGAAAATTACAATTGTAGGAATCTAATCTAGAAGACGATTACTTTATCCCTTGGACGATGCGATCAAGAAAACTCGAACTTCGAAGAACTTGGACAGCAACTGGGCAATCTCTCTGTTCTCTCTGAAAATGACTGTAGTCTCTGATGAAGATGAAGAAACTCTTTTTTATAGAGTTCAGGATAACTATCCTTAAGCATACGCTCAGGTAGTTACTTGACGTGTGCATAACTACAGGGACGCGTGGCGAATTCTGATGGAGACACATTAGCGTGCGATTGAAAGTAGTGGAGCAAGTTCAGGAGAGATTGATGGCCTGGATACCACGTTACATAACTTCTAGAGAAGTGGATAACTGGTACAGGACACGTGAGAACGTGTGTTGACTGTAATCCTGGATATGGTTGCTGTAATACGCTGCCTTATTGAAGGAGAGTTTATACGCTGACTTGGACAGCGTAGTGCCATAGGAAATCCATACGCTCACTTTATGGGCAAGGAGTCATGTGAGGTCATACGCTCGCTTGTTTAACAAGGAATCATGTGAGATCCATACGCTCACTTGACTGTGTGAAAAAGGAGTCATGTGAGGTTGATACGCTCACTTGACTGGGTGAAGAAGGAGTCATGTGAGGTTGATACGCTCACTGGAGAAGTGGCCACATGGCTATCATCAATCTTCTTTGGTACACCATATCTTCCCATAACTGACAAAATCTTCTCGAGCGTCGTGACTGCGGATTTGACGGCTGACAGACTGTCAAAACTGACAATAATGATGGCTTTTGTATTTATGAAGGCTGCTGAGTTGTCCTCGTAAAAGACAAAACCGGCTCTTCGAAAACCTATACGACGGTTACTTTTTTCGTGACAGCTGTCTTTGCACGAAAGATGAAGTGTCAGATTCATTCTTCATTTAAACATATGCTGTGCTGTCACTTCAGTAAATAATAAAATATTTACTGAGCGTATGGCTTTTGAATGAGCGTATGGCTTCAACTGACATCTGTCTTTAAGCGTATGGATAAAAATGACAGCGTGTCATAATTTTCCACATCCTACAAGGAGCAGTGTCCATCTACCGAGGACGAAAAGGAAGATATGGAGCGGGTTCCATATGCCTCAGCTGTGGGAAGCCTGATGTATGCTATGGTGTGTACGAGGCCAGATATTGCTCATGCAGTTGGTACGGTTAGCAGGTATCTTTCAAATCCTGGAAGGGTACATTGGAGTGCGGTCAAGTGGATTCTACGATATCTTCAGGGCACTGCTGGTTGGAGACTTTTTTTTGGTGGTGACGAGCCGAAGCTGGTTGGGTATACTGACGCTGATAAGGCTGGAGATGTAGACACGAGGCGATCGACTTCGGGCTACGTGATGATGTTTGCGGGAGGAGCGGTGTCGTGGCAGTCGCGGTTGCAGAAGTGTGTTGCCTTGTCGACGACAGAGGCAGAGTACATTGCGGCGACGGAGGCTTGCAAGGAGCTGTTGTGGATGAAGAAGCTGTTGCAGAAAATATGACTGAAGCAAGAGCAGTATACTTTGCTTTGCGACAGTCAGAGTGCTATCCACCTTGTGAAGAATCAAACGTTTCATAGCCGGTCCAAGCACATCGAGACTCGGTATCATTGGATACGGGATGTGGTTGAGAAGAAGGACGCGGAGCTTGAGAAGGTTCATACAGATGATAACGTAGCTGATATGTTCACGAAGATTCTACCAAGGGGAAAGTTTGAGTACTGCAGGCAGGTCGTCGGGATGACGACATCCTCCCCATAGTTGTGAAGGGGGAGATTTGTTGGAGTGGGTGGGGTTCCCAACCTATGTGGAGAAGACCCCGGAGTGCGACGAGCGCCATTTGTGTGTCGAAGAAGCTCGGGAAGAAGCTCGGGAAGTAGGCGACGCGGAGTCGCTACTGCTGCTGCTGCTCCTGAAGGAGATTCTGGACTGGGTTAGCCGAGTTCGGCCCGAACTCGGTCCCAGGCCGAGTTCTGGCCGAACTCGATCTGGCTCCTCCAGAATGTTGGCGTTAGGTGCTGTTTGCTCGACACAGAGTTCTGGCCGAACTCTGTGTCGTCGGGGGCTGAAGCGGATTTTAGGGTGACTCTTCATCACTGGATCTAATCCAACGGTCCAGGTTGGTTGCGAGATTGGGGAGTTAAGTTGAGTTTTCTCAACCCTAATTCATTACGCAACATTACGCATTATAACACAAGAAAGAGAGAGGAAGGAGGCAAGAGTGCCATTACAACTTCGGAAGAGAAGACGGAGGATTGAAGGTCGTTTTCGAAGGAGATCGTGTTTCGGGTAATCTCTACTCGTCGTTCTCGCTCTTCGTAGCCTTGTAATCATTGTTCTTACTTCTGAGTGTTGTGGGGATCCGATTTGGATCGGGAGGAGTTTGTAGAGGGTGTAATTCTTCTATTCCATTAGTGGAGGCTTCTCAGGGTTGGACTCCGATCGTCCCGTGGTTTTTCCCGCAAGGGTTTTCCACGTCAAAATTTTCTGTGTCTGCGTGGAATGTTTTGTGTGGTTGTGTTTTGGGTTCGTGCGTTTGTATTGCTCGGTCCTCTCGCAGGTACTCTCCGGTTTGGGGAAAGGTTTCTGCGCTTCTTTCCCATCAGGGGAAAGGACCACGTGGGCCAAATCATGCCACCTAGCGGCCTTCCATTGGTCGAGCATGGCCCCCGCTAGCAGGGGCTGGGACCAATTGGAGGGGTGACACGTCCATCTCGGTATGGCTTTCGGTCCGTCTTTGGTTCATTAGGTATTTTTGTTTGGTTTATTCCCTTCGATGATTTCTTATACTTTGGTGATTGTGTCTACTATTCTTTTGTTTCTCTGCCACTTGTAATTGTCTAGTACTACACTATGGCCAATTCTTCTTCCGTCCAGGATATGCGCTAACACATTTGTCAAAGAGTGACATGTGTTATATTGTGTTATGTTGGTGGTAATTTTGTCACTTGGCACCCAAAAAAAAAACATTTGTGGTCAGATTGCGATGGCTCCTAAAGTTTGTGAGATGATGTGGCTCAAAACACTATTGGCCGACCTTGGTGTCTAGTGTACTATTCCACTTCATGTCCAGTGTAAAACCAAGTCATTATCATCTTTATAACCAACAATTCGGTATTACACGAGAGGACCAAGCACATTGAGGTAGACTGTCTTTTGTTCGCGATACAGTAATAATAATTTGGTGAAATCACAGTTCACTCGATACTCGATCTGAAGACCATATTGCCTATATTTTTATCAAACCACTATTAATATCATGTTTTATTTTCTTTGTAACAAGTTGGATACGATTGAAAATTTGTTAACATATTACCTTGTGTAGCATATGACCCAATATAGTTTATGCGCCTATGACAACTATGGTTGTGATATTCTGTATCAATGAACTAAAACTGTGTTGGATTTTCCAAACTAACATTCTCTAATTTGCCTATGGTTGTGAAATCAAATCTGCTATTTGGCACCCCCGGTGCACAGCCGGTGCACCCGCAGGGCCGAGAACGCCTCCGTCGCCGCGACAAGGGGAAGGTGGCAGAGCAGTAGAGGGAGGGGGGGGACTCGACGGAGGAGGAGGGGGCGGCGGCGACGACACCGACGTCGAGGACGGCGGAGCAGTAGGAGTGGACAAAGGGGTCGTCGTCGTTGTAGTCGGAAGAGGAGGTGGCGGCTGTAACACCCAGTTTTTCAGATGAGGGTAATTTTGAAATTTTATAATTATAATTATTATTTAATGATATTTATTTCATATTATGATTTTTAGTGATTTTTAAATTATTTTAAACTATTTAAATTCATGACTTGTGGTTTTGACGTTTTGCTAGTGAAACCCTAGAGACTGTTTGACCTAGAGCCTTACCATGTGATTATGATATTTTAATGTCATTTTTGGCCTAAGAATATTTTTGCATTTGATCTCCCTGAATTATTTTGATATCATTTTATTATTTATGATATTGTTTTGGGGTTATTTGAGTCGGGTTCGAATTTCAACTCAATCCGACTTGAAACGGGGACCCGGGGGTAGTTTGACTCTAGTGGAACCCACACACTAGTTAGGCATGGCCCACATGATATTAAATTTAGTCCACATGATAGAAATATTTTAGTTAGAGGTTAGACTAATTATTATGGATAAGGTTAGTGTGATTAGAGACTTTAGAATGACAAATTTAGCCCCAACCAATTAGCCCTTTCCTAATACTCATAGAATAGGTTAGTAGGGGCTTTTGGACTTTTTCTAATAGGACAAAACCACCTTTATGGCCAGCCACAATAAGGATAGGGTTGAGCCTCCCATTTGTCATTATCCATCTATTTTTCTCTCTCTTGTTCTTCCCCAAATTCCTAGAGAGCAATCCCTAACAATTTCTTCACCAAATTCTTCCATTTCACTACCAAATCTTCTTCTTTCCTTCTCTATTCTAGCCAAAGAGGAAGCTACCCAAGTTTGGGAGGATTCGGAGCTCGTTCGTGTCCTTTTGGAATCTCTACGTGTCGGTGACGCTCCGGGAAGGTTTTTCTTCGATTCGATCTACCGGAAGGTATAAATCCCTTCTCCTTTTCATTTTCTCATGCATATAGGTCTATTTTGAACCCATAGGAATGACACCCATGGTTGTATCTCCATTTGTGTCCATTTTGTGTCCATTTGGAGGTCATAGGAGTGTCCTTTGTGTTGTGGATGTGTTCATGTTACATATATAGATTTATATATATATATATATATATATATATATATATATATATATATATATATATATATATATATATATATATTGTAATGAGAGTGTATCTATATTTATGTATGTAATAAATGGTTCATGATGATTATATAATCAAGTTTGTGAGTGTGGTTCCTCATATTATTATTGCTATTATTGTTGTGGATAATTAGGATATATATTGTGTATTCTTTTGGCTCAAACTACCCAAATCCGTCATGATTTTTATCCACGTTTTTAATTTCAGCTCTAACTTAGAAATGTCATAACTTCTAGCTCAAAGCTCGGTTTAATCTTCTGTTTTTTTAAAAGAAGTGTATTGAAGTTAGCTTTCCAAAAACATGTATTAATAGGCCTAATTCTTTCTGTAACTTTCTGGAGAATTATTTGAGTGTCAGCTGTACGAAAGACAAACGCGTTCTTGGTGTTTTCGCGATTCCGGGAGTTTCCAGAAACAAAAACGCGATCCGTTTGAAGTTTCGAAAAGCTAACACATAGATCTATAACATACTTTAATCCTAGATTTTAATTCATGCTGAGATGGTACAGTATTGATTATTAGTAGGAGTTACTATTCGGCATATGCATTTTGTGCACCCTTGTGTGTAATATAATGTTCTATTTGATTTTAACCCGTGTTAATGTATATACATTATGTAATTAAATAGAGAATGCAAGCATGAGTAAATGTTTAAATAAATGATGTATGAGGTGTAAGTATCATATCTAATGTAAGCATGTATAAGTATGACTTGTAATGAATATGTAGGTTCCATAGTATGTAATGTATGGTGCATATAGTAGTACAAGAGAATAAATGAATGATGAATGAATGCAAGCATGAATGTAATATAATAATAGATGTAATGTATACAAAATATAAGTTAATGAGATGTAATGTTCTATGTTAACACAAATCCTATATTACCTCATGTACCCCCTTACACTATGTTGACACTATCACACTTGACACATTGTTCACTTACACTTTGACACTCTTTCATATGTATATACTATGTATGCCCATTTAACCCTCACTTGCCCCTTTGCCATGTTCACATACACACACATAGCATCTTAAATAAGTATTTATGAATATAGTTAACTTAGCTATGTATGTATATTATATATATATGTTAACATATTGTGTTGTAATATATAAGTTTATATAACCATTTGAAATGCCATAATTATAGACCTAATGTTAATACCAATATATGCATGTGTATATATGTGTAGACATATACAGCTTAAAGTAATAGATTACCTAGTGTATATCCAATGTGAATTCTTGCCTAGTTGAGTATTGAATAATTGCATGCTATATAGAGTTGGGTGTATGTTGGCTTGTATAGCCTTGTATTGATATGTACTTGCTAGGATAGTCTTGGTTAGGCCTAGTAAGACTTGCTGGGTTAGGACATGACCTAGTTTGACCTAGTTTGACTAGTGTAGTTGACCAGAGTTGACCAAGGGTTGACTTTGGCCTAGTTTGACCTAGATTCATGTAGAATGCATTGTAGTGCTTTATATTACCCTTTTGGACATGTTGTGACTTGTGCTGTTCTAATTAGGAGCCAGACACCTCTCATTGGACATTATATTTACTTTGGACATTCAGACATCAGGCGAGTACATTCTCTGATAGTTCTTTCATTATTTGATGATTACTGTGATTCAGTTCTAGTATAGTTCTATTTGATTCTCTGTCACAACATGTATTAATATTTTAGATTCATTTACTCGTAATACATGTACTTGATTTGTCTAACCCTATTACTCGAATCACTCACAAGACTCATCTACTCGAAACACCTACAAGTATTAAATGTACAAATCATACAAGAATCATCATTACAAGAACGATAGCCATCACCGCTTGGCCGAGCGTGCGATGTGTCGTATTACAAGAATGATAGCCATCACCGCTTGGTCGAGCGTGCGATGTGCCGTATTACAAGAATGATAGCCATCACCGCTTGGCCGAGCGTGCGATGTACCGTATTACAAGAATGATAGCCATCACCACTTGGCCGAGCGTGCAATGTGCCGTACTCATTACAAGAATCACCTACAAGGATTAGTGTACAAGAATCTTACAAAAATCACTTCACTCAAATCATTGAGAAGAATCATCTACTAGAATCATCATGTACAAGAATCATTTACTAGACTCAATTGTATTAGACTCACATTGGGATTACACTCAACTTATATTATACAAACTGGACTTATAACATGTTACCCTAGTTCAGCTAGATCTTATTTTACAGTCTTCTTTGCCATCATTTTTCTTTTATTTTATTACCTTACTTTTCTTGTACCTTTGCTATTTCTCTACATCATTACCTGTATAAAACTGCCATATTCATCAATAAAACTGTCTATAACTGCTTTATAGTTCTCTGTCATTTAATTGGGATTTCTTGATGAGTTGTACTCGTTCCTGTCCTGACTGGACCTGTTGATAAATTTTACAGATAGCCTGAAGGTTGCCTGCTAGCCTAGAGGAGACACAGTAGAGGTTGTATAGTTAGTTATTTCAGTTGTATTGAGTTGTATTTATTCTATGGA
>JANAVB010004796.1:1959919-1968921 GCA_029216955.1 Iris pallida
AAATTAAATCCAAGGAGGACACAATCCCTAATTTTAGTTATTGCTTAGCAGAGTCTGCTTAGTTGTTGTAAAATTGTGGTGTTGCTTCTGTGGCACTTTCATCTTTAATCTCATGTTTTCTATGAATATGTGTTCTGTTTGATTTTGATTTAGTGATCTTTCCGTATTTAGTTTTTTTGTTTCATCTAACAATTTAATATTTTTGTTATAAATCTACAGGGCATGGTGGTGCTGGAAGGAGAAACGGAGATGAAGAAGAAAAGAAGAAGTTCCGGTTCGCGGTGGACTTCGTCGAGTTCCTCAATCAAGCGGAATTAAACCTCTTATAGAGTTCCTTAATTGGAGTTGATCACGATAACCTTTTGTAATTTTCAAACGGATAGTAGAATCTTCCTCGAGCCCTCCTCAATCAAACGGCTAGTAGAATCTTCCTCGAGCTCTCCTTAATCAAATGGCTAGTAGATTGTTTGCTAGTCTCGAAATTTATTTGTCTTTTCATCTTCCTCACTTTTTGTACTTCTCTCTTTCTATATATACAATAGTTTTCTTGTTTCATAGTACTATTATTCATTCTGAAATACATAGAATAGTTTTCTGAAATACAATAGTTTTCTTGTTCTCAAGATGTCTACTCGTGTGGGGGGAAATGTAGAAGACGTAGAAGATTGGATGCCAAATCCAAATGAAACCTTCATTCCGCGTTTGTTGCGCAAGATTGAACAACATCTGTCGACGATTTCAGCTGATGTTACAAAGATAAAAATTGAACAAATGAAGTTATCTCGGCGTTTGGATAAGATTGAAAAATCTCAAGCTTTGAAGGAGGCATCTTCATCTAGAGCATTTAATAATGTGAAGGTGGTTTCCGTTGAATCTTCTTCCGAAGAGGAGGACGTGGAGCTGCAGTCTCGTAGTAAAGCATTGGACCGATATCTCGCATTGGACGCTATAGAAGAAGAAGAAACTGACTTTAGCAGTCCTTCTAAAAGAATGCGTCGAAATTTACAGCCGGTCACACCATCCAAAAATTTAATAAGGGGTTCAACCTCGAAGCCTAGCAATTGTACTAGTGTTTCTTCGAGATATTACGACTATATTTTTGCAGATGATAGACCTGACGAGTAAGTAATATGAGTTTTGATTTAATTCCAACAGTTTTTTCTCCTAATTTATTCGTTTCTTTTCTTAGAGAAATAATATCATCTTGCAACAAAACCTATGTGTCTCGGTGGGAGATGAAGACCTTAGCTCCTTTAACTAAAATTACCAATGGGGTATGTATAAATAGTATATTTCTTCTTAGATGCCATCTATGTTTACTTCGATTCCATCGCTGACATTTTTAATAATTTATTCAGATTGTAGGTATTGTATCTGCTCTTCTCACCGTGGAGGAACGGAGAAGAACCTCCAATAAAGCTAATGTATGGTTTTTACCAATAAGGATGTCGGTGAGTGAGCATTTTATTCTTCAATGCATATGCATTAACAATTTTATCGTTTGTTTGTCCTTCGTAATGTATTAATTGATGTGTATGTAGAAAGCCACGTTACCTCCATCCGTCAAAAAGCCTTATGAATTATGGAAGAAGTTTAAATATTTTCAGGATTACATGGGATCTTTAAGCACTTGTAAAGAGGTATTAATGTATTTATGTTTAATTATTAATCCTAATTTTCTGAAAATTTACTAATTTGTTTTACCTAATTATCCTGATTCAGATATACATACCCATTCATTTGGGCGAACACTATACTCTTGCAAGAGTTGTGTTTAAAAACAGGACTGTTGAAATTTGGGACTCACTTGCATCTAAAGATGATCCGATTCAAAGCAGAACAGTTATAAAAGAAATAGTAAGCTCATATTTATCAATTTTTATGAATTGGGTACAAGAATACGCATTATACCAATACATATTGTTTTCTGGTAATTGTAGCTTTCAAATTTGGATATCTTTCTCGAAGAAGAGATTTTGAAGCTGAGAGATGCTAGGTTCAGCTTTTCTACTTTTGCAATAAAACGTCCTTTTTATGTTCCCCGCCAAGGCAATTTAGTTGATTGTGGAATTTTTTTAATTGCATTCATGAAAGACCGATGTAGCCTGGACTACCGTTCTATCGATGTAAGTATGAAAATATGTCGTCAAAAACTTCAACTTTTTAGAGCAATATTTTTGATGTTTGTTTGTTATATGCAGTTTGATGCGGAAAAGGAAAGACGCATAGTTGTTGAATGGATTACAACTTCAGAGCACAATGAAGAGCTAAAAAAGAAGTCCAATCTGGTTGAATATGGAAGACGATGATTTTTTTTCTTCTTCTTTTATATTTAATGTATGGAAAGCCCTAATGTATTATGTTCATTTGTTTTGTTGAGTTGTAATGACATTTTTGCCAAACGGCTTCAATTCTTTTTAATTAAGCAGAAAGGAGTATTTTGCCCTTCCATCGAATGACATTTTTGCCCTTCTAATTAATTCAAAACACCCCCGAACCCTTTTATTAAAAAAAGAAAAGGGAAAAAGAAAACCGTTTCGGAGCCTCCTCTTCTTCCATACTCCACTCTGTACTCAAACCTAGATCATTCTCCTCCAAAATCTTCAAACCTTCCTCCCCATTCGCAATATTCACACCATGTCGGCATCAGCGGCAGAATCATCACCGGCAGCATTACCAAATAGAGAAGATGCACCAGTTACAGAAAATCCAAAAGCGACAGACGGAGAACAACGGAAACCCTATTCTAAGAAAGTTGCAAAAAAGAAAAAGGAAAAAATTGCTAAACAAAAAGAAGTGCAAGAAGAAGTGCAAACAGAAGGTATAACTTTGATTTTATGTTCGCAAATTCTGTATATATTTCAAGGAAAATGACATTCTCCGTCATAAAACGCATTTGAATGTTAAATTCTATTCGCCGTTTAATTTGGAACGGATAATGTCATTCTCCGTCTAAATTGAAACGGAGAATGCCGTTCCCAGTGTTAAAACCCATAAGAATGGCCATTCTCCGACCTAATTTTTGGTTTTTTTTTGTTTTGCAGAAAAAAATCTGTCAGGAATAAGGATTCAAGACTTTTCCGTTCTACCTTCAAGCCAATGCTAAATCTTATGGAGGAGGTCAATCGAGATGCTGGCCGTTTACCTGAGCCAGTTATTGGTTCATTGAAGAATACCGGTTTCTGGAATTTTGTCGAGATTTTCTACCAAAACAGAGTCCACGTCTCCGAAATGGCCAAGGTAACGGAAGGGCTTGAGAATTTAATTACAAGTTACACAGAAGAAGAAGATGGCGTCGGGTGCTTTGAATTGAGCACCACTGTTAAAATCGCGCCAAGCGTCAAGGATATGGCAGTCATATTCGGTCTACCGCTGAATGAAGAAAGCGTTGATGATGTTTCTTACAGAAGATTGATAAAGGAAAAACAATAGCAGCCCACACCACCAGCATCATTGAGCCTGTGCAGAGATCATTTCACAAGATTGCTGGCTAATACTAAGGGCAAACACTCAGAAGTCACGAATAAGGAAGTGAGAGACAAGTTCTTTGAATTGTTACGACGGCTTCGTGGCGGAGATAACGCTGTTAATCCAGATGATTTGGCCAAGCTAATAATCTTCCACTTGTGCCAAACTGTATTCTTCACAAAGTCTGGCGGTTCAAATTTGCCGTACAGATTCTTGGCCTTGGTAGACAGTGTGGACGTAATCAACAGTATATGCTGGCCAAGGTTAATCCTGGCATATGTAATGGATAGCTTAAAGAGGAGTAGAAGCAAAACTGAACAGGGGGATTACTCAATGGCTTTCCACAAATTGGAAGGTTGCACAATATACTTCCTCTATTGGTTTGCAGAACATAGTAAATTTGTGGAAAGGAAGTTCGCCCCAATTCCTGATTACCCAAGATTTTTCACATGGAATGGGTACGATATCTCAAACTTCCTCAAGGCCGAATATCACAACAAAATGAGATCGAAGATGATATTGGAAGATCTGGTTATACCTGTTGGGGAAGAAGAAGGGCACAAAGAAGAGGAGCCACCTATAGAAGAAGTTGAAAAAGAGGGAGAGGAAGAACACCAAGAAGCAGGTAGGGATAATTTTGATGAACAACGGATGACACCGCATCATGAAATGGGCGCTGTGATGGACGACTCAGCAAAGGAATTGGAGGATTTGAGAAGACATCATTCTGATATTCTTGCGCAGAATGAAGAACTGAAAGAAAAGTTGAAAGAGATGGAGGCACAAGGAGCGCAGTTACGTGCAGCCAACTTTGAGAATGCCATACTCAAAGAAAAGCTGAAAGTGCTCCAGGCAGAAGAAGAGCAACAACGTGCAGTCAACGTTGTGATGGAGGGCTCTGTGCATGAACTGGAGGATTTGAGAAGACATCATTCTGATATTCTTGCGCAGAATGAAGAACTCAAAGAAAAGTTGAAAGAGCTCGAGGCACAAGAATCACAACAACGTACAGTCAACGTTCTGATGGAGGGCTCTGTGCATGAACTGGAGGATTTGAGAAAGCAGAATTTTGTTCTTAAATCAGATCTACATGCACAAGGTAAAATCTTTTCTATGTCAAATTTCTGATTTGTAATCTTCCAGGAGAATGACTATTCTCCGTGTACTATAACACGGAGAATAGCCATTCTCCATGTTATTTGGAACGGATAATTGCTATTCCCTATCATGTCGATACTGGAAAGGTTATTCTCCGTGTAATTCCAAACGGAGAATTCTATTCTCCGTATTATATTATACGGAGAATGTCATTCTCCGTGTTAGGTTCACATCATACATTTCATTGTTGTTTGTTTTATTTCAGTGCGAACAACCAAACAACTCAGAGAAACAAATGAAAGGCTCGTTGAGGAGAAAAGGGAGCTTCAAAATAAAGTTGAATCATTTAAATTTGAAGCCAATGAAAAGGATTGCAAAATTAAAGATCTCGAAGCCATGGCTAAAGTACTTCAGAATGAGGAGTTACAAGCTGCTGTTGAACCTGCTGCTCCAAGAGAAGTCAGAAGAAGAGGAGGATCGGGGGGAAAGAGGTTAATAAAAAGCAATACAGTTGGAGAGGCTAATAAAAAGCGGAAGGTTAATGATGCTACGAAATCCTGAGAAGACGCCAAAATGGCTAAATTAAAGAAGAACCACGTCGTACTAAGGGAATGCGATGAACTCGTACTTTGGAAACATGCGGATGAAGAGCTGAAGAAACAATACATCGACATCGTAATTCCCAGAAAGAATTCTCCAAAGTATGTATTCTGAACCCTTTTTTTATTTCGTTTTTTCTAGACTTTTTTCACAATTATGTAATGAGAATCTATCTTTATTAATTTAATCTAAACTAAATTTATGTGCAGTGATATGGTATACGAATTTTATCCGGAAAAGGGTAAAAATAAAGTTTCAGTCCAGCTGTCGGCAGTAGACATGCAAGACATACTCAACTATGACGACATGGAGGCTGGCATACTGGACATAATAATAAGGAAGCTGAAAGAAATTCAAGGCAGTAAAAGGTGTGCCCCGTCTAGTTCGAAGGAGTTGCCATTGATCCAGAAAAAAAAGCCGGCGCTCCAATCCCATAAGTGGTCTGCATTCATGACGGCCCACACATTGGTAAGAATTCAAACAGAAAAATCCATATTCATGTGTACACCGATGAAAAATGACAGAAAAAAATTACTCATAATATTGTGTATTGTTTTTGGGAAACAACAGACCGTCATTCAACGTGTCAATGAAGAAACCGCAAAACCCGGCGCCTGTGAAGACATCCAAAAAGTAGAAGACTTCGTCATGGGTTTGGAGGACGACATAGAGTTGTTATTCATCCCACTTTTTAATGCAACCATCAAACACTATACTCTGCTCATATTCAACTTTATCTCCTACGACTGGACACACTACAACTCCTTGTTGCAAACCACGTACGATACGTGCAAGGTGGATGCAGAATTAACGAAGAAAACCTTAGAGCCTATCGTCAGGAGAAAAGTTGATATGATGAGGGAGAGATGCCCGGCGAAGAAGGAGTATGAGAGCAAAGTGCTGAATTGTTCTCTAAATTGCCCACAACAACGGGCACCCAACTGCCTCTTGTACACGGCGTATTATATGAATAGGTTGACGACTCCTCCCTTCGAAATACCGGGAGGAAATGACAATGAAACTCACCAGAAGATTACAAAGATGAGGTTGTCATGGGCTAAGGAGTTGCTTTCAAGCAAATATGTAAATCGATCCTAGCAATGACATTGTAAAACAACAATATAATTATGTTGTAATTGGGCAAGGAACTTCTGTCTTTGATAAGCTCTGCTTTTATAATATAATCATTTTTGAATTACATTTACATCGTCAAAACCACGAAAAGTTTGACTTTTATTTACATATGAAACAACTCGAACTCATGCGCCAAAAGGGCAGTAGGTTCCTTAGCCTCAGGAGTCTATCTCTTCGACATGTTCCTTGTTGAAGAAGGATGGCTTTGCACGGTGCTCTCCCTCAAAACCAAATTCTTTGAGGCAGTGGGTTCCTTTGCCTCAGTGAGTTCCTTTGCACGGAGGATGCACGATAAAGTGACTTGCCTCAAGGAGTCATGCTACGGTTCCTATGCTCTGACCATGCACGATCAATACCATCTACCACGCGGACACGAACTGAAAGACGACAGAGAACAACACTCCTTGACAGTTGAAGCTTTCAATTGGATTTCTTGAAGCAAAACACTTCATCGTGCATCGTCAGAGGAGTGTTGTTCTCAAGGAATTCAATTGAAAGCTTCAACTGTCAAGGAGTGTTGTTCTCTGTCGTCTTTCAGTTCGTGTCCGCGTCGTATTCATCGTGCATCGTCAGAGCATAGAAACCGTTGCATGACTCCTTGAGGCAAGTCACTTCATCGTGCATCCTCCGTGCAAAGGAACTCACTGAGGCAAAGGAACCCACTGCCCCAAGGAATTTTGTTTTGAGGCAGAGCACCGTGCAAAGCCATCCTTCTTCAACAAGGAACATGTAGAAGAGATAGACTCCTGAGGCAAAGGAACCCCCTGTCTCAAGGAATTTTGTTAACTTGTGGCAGAGCACCGTGCAAAGCCATCCTTCTTCAACAAGGAACATGTAGAAGAGATAGACTCCTGGCTGGCGATTCGACAGAGCGTGGAACGATAATAAACTCCAAACTCATGCACATCTCAATCTTCTGAAGGACTTCACTACCGTGCATCGTCGGACCAATAGAACACGTTAAAGAGATGAACTCCTGGCGGCAAAGGAACACCGTGCATAGTCCGAGCCAATCAACGTGCGAGCGCTTCGTCAGAGCGTGGAATGGCAATAAATCCAAACCCAGGCACATGTCAGTCTTCTGAAGGACTTCACCACCAAAGCTTCTTCGAACGAGGAGATCGACAACCAAGAGGAAAGAGTCTTGCCAAGGCGGGGGATCGGTAGAGTCCATCGCCACAAGAAAAGCTAAGTGAGATGAGAACAAACTCTCTCTACACTACTGGCATTTATAGGCATGGAACAACTCGGACTCATGCGCCAAAAAGGCAGCCACTTCGAATTCTGCCCCTGCTCAATTAAAGCTAAGTAAGACTGGAACAATTAATTTCCATCAATACTAATGCCATTAATACCAATGAATATACCCCTTCGAATTCTGCTAACTTTGATACCCCTTACTGTATCAAAGTTTTTTTCTTGATACAGTAGGGGGTATCAAAGTTTTGATACCCCCTATGTATGACATGTGGGCCCTTCCTGCTTTAAAAAATGTGTACAAATATATATATATACATAAATTTTAATAGGGCCCACAAAACTCTTTTCTAACAAAACTCTTTTCAAAGTTTTGATACCCCGATGTATGACATGTGGTCCCCTCTTGCTTTGTAAAACGTGTAAACATATATATATACACATTATTTTTTGAGATGGCCCACATGTCATACATAGGTGCCTGTATCAAAGTTTTTTCCCTTTTAAATAGCACCCATAATTAACTTACAAAAAAAGTATAAATAAAACAAAATATTGTTATAGTCAAGATTTGAACCAATGACCTCTTGAATACAAGTCTAGCAGTGTAACCACGACACCACAATAGCATTCTCCGTGTTTTATTAAACGGAGAATAACATTCTCCGTTTTGAATTAAACGGAGAATAGCTTCACAGTGTTAAAAACAAATTAGAATGTTCATTCTCCGTTTTAAATTAAAACGGAGAATGATTAAAACGGAGAATATCATTCTCCGTTTTAAATTAAAACGGAGAATGACATTTGCCACATAAGAATGACATTGTAAAACAACAATGTAATTATGATGTAATTGGGCAAGGAACTTCTGTCTTTATAAGCTCTGCTTTTATAATATAATCATTTTTGAATTACATTTACATTGTCAAAACCACGAAAAGTTTGACTTTTATTTACATATGAAACAACTCGAACTCATGCGCCAAAAGGGCAGTCATTTTTATAATAAGATCTCCCAAATTCTGCCATTTATTGGCAAATTTAACAACTCGAGGAGTCATCCTACGGTTCGTATGCTCTGACGATGCACGATGAATCACATCTACCAACGCGGACACGAAGGACGACAGCGAACAACACTCCTTGACCAGTGGAAGCTTTCAATTGGACTCCTTAACATTCTCCGTTTTGAATTAAACGGAGAATAGCATTCAAAGTGTTAAAAACAATTAGAATGTTCATTCTCCGTGTCATTTGAAACGGAGAATGTTATTCTCCGTTTTGAACCGCACGGAGAACATATTTTCTCCATTTTTTTGATGTACTACGTTTTGAAATTGGAATTTAATGTTCTCCATTTTTATCTAATTGTCTTCTCAAACTTTTGCATTGGAGAACATATTTTTTATCTAGTTGTCTCGTGTGATGACATCTTGCCACATAATAAAGACATTATCTTAAGTCAACGACGTTTCATTTTATTCCATTTGCTCTTTTCACTATTT
>JANAVB010004796.1:2019542-2239038 GCA_029216955.1 Iris pallida
GGACCAGAATCCTGAAGCCTCATTGTTTCCTTTCCGGCTGGCTTCATTCACCTGCTTTCTGGCTTAACACTAGTTTCTGATGTCTTTTGATATGTAGATCACTTTCTTGGTCATTGTGTAACCATGTATTAAATGCTTGGATATTGTTGTTATCATCGCGTCAATATGATAATCTCTGTATGCAAATTCTGAATCCTAACTAATTTTTATTGATTGATCTTGAATTATTATCTCAAGTGTCATTTTCTCTGAATCTTGTCATATATATTGATTGATCTTGACCTTATGGAATTTATTGATTGATCTTGTCATATATATCTCAAGTGTCATTTTCTCTAATTATTATCTAAAGTGCATTTTTCTTTAAATCTTTGCATAAAGAATTTGCATCACGCCTTACCATAGCCTTAGTGTTTTTGTCATCTTATGGAATTATTATCTCAAGATCAATCAATATATATGCATCGTTTTAAGCCTCAAAAAATAATTTATGGACGATTAATAGTATATGCATTGTTTTGTACCTTTGCTATGGTTTTGATTATCTGTTCACCCATGGTTTTGGTTTCTTGTTGTAGAAACGATCAGAACAAATATAGTAGCACGTTCCAGTTTGCCATGGAATCATTCTTGCGGGTCGAAGTCATTTGCAGCAACAATGTCCACGAAGGTGACACATTTTTTGTAGTTTCTAGCTTAACTTTTATTATGTTTTTTATGTACTTATCCTATAATATTTAATTGCCATTTCCATGAAACTAGGCGGAGATACCTCACTTTGTCGATTTCTTTAAGGAGTCTCATTGGAGTAAGAAGAAAGATGATTGGTTGGATCATAAATGTATGGAGAAACACGTAAGTGTACCATATATTTTCTTGTGTAACTATTACTTAAATCTAAAAAAAATTAACATTAAGTAATTAAGTTTTGCTTTACTTGTGTCCCTTAAAATTGTCAGGTTGAGCTTGAAAATTTACGAACTATGTGTTCTCAGCCGGATGCAATCCCAATGTCACAAGAAGAAATGTCGATAGCAGTATTGGGGAAGAAATCAGGTTACTTGAGAGGATATGGGGTGGGTCGTAAGCCCTCGAATACTAATACTACATCCAGGGAGAATGATAGAGAAATGATTATCCTAAGAGAAGAGTTATCATCACTTAAGGAACTTAATGAAACTCAACAAAATCAGCTTGTGAGACAACAACAACAACTTGAGGCGCAAAATGAACAGATTGCGATACAACAACGTACACTAGAAAAGTTCCAAGCGGCACTATTAAGATGTGGGTTACTTTCATCAGATCAATGTGGGAATGATTCACTTGAGGGCTGCTAGGCAACTTCTTTTAGGTATCTCTCTCTCTCTATCTATCTCTTCGTGCTACACTTCTTTTGAAATTGGTCTGTATTTGTTGTTACTTCCACAAATTCGAAGCTTCTTTTAGTATAGTTTCTTTTATCTGAATTTGGCAATCATAATCCTCCCTAAGCAAAGTCCATGGTTGCCTGGAATAAGTGTAGTGGACTCATCTCCAGTTAAATAATTAGGTAAGCTAGAGCCTAACCAAACAGTTAATCTTGGTAGCAAATTAGGATCGACTCGACAAAGGCCCCCTACTCACATCAATAATATGTGCACTTACATACTAAATATATGATTTGATCACTGTGAAAGGATTCAACAAATAATAGACCAAAAGAACACATAAATCACAATGTCTTGCTTTAACCATAATTTGATCATTTATAGTGCATGAGATAAATGAGATATAGTGAGGTCAAGTCTCAAATTCCAGAAACTAGTAGAGACCATTTTGATATCAGTGAAGGGCCTTCCATTTCAGGCCAAAGGGCTTTTTAAGTTTGGAAAAGGATAGAGGCAGTTGAACTTTTAAACACCAGTAAAGAAATGAAACTGTACATGAACCCCAGTTTTTTGCTCTTGATTTCAAAAGTTAACAAGAAGTTAGTACATAAGTTTCCTACACAAGATAGTACACATCTATAATTACCAGCAGGGTAATGCTAGGATTATAACCCTCTTACAACTAAATGCCACGTGACCGGCCTCCATTGAAGAAGAGGGGGGAAAGGCAGGATGGGACCATGTTAGCAGACGACGTGGGGTGGGGATGGGGTGGGGGGTGGAAGGGGTGAGGTTGTAAGAAGGTTGTATGTGGTCGGTTGTAAACTTAGCATTATTCCTTACCAGGTATAGGGGTCGTTTGCAGAAAGTTATCACGTGTCAAAATAATAACCGATCCATGACTGATAAATAACTTCATTGACCAAACAATATACACAAAGTTATCCTTATACTTTATATAGCAGTGGGATGACAACCAAACAATATGCTTGATATTTAAGAACATGTTAGCAATATTCTGAAATGTGAAAATATGCTTAATCTTAAAACAATAAACCAAGACCTTACCTGCAGTTTTAGAGAACAGTAGAGAAGTTGTAGAGATTATCAGGTTTTCCATCTTCCTCTCTCTGCCTTCTTATTTACTTTGCATCATAAATGATTCTATCTATAACATTCTTGTTTGTTTTTTTTTTTTTTTTTTTTGTGTTTTCATCTTGTAAGCTCATGGTGAAGTATATACTTTTCAAACACACATCTGCTTGACGATGACTCTAATCATGTTTAATTGAATATTCTTAGCTCATTTTTATCCATCCTTATGGTGAATCAGTCATGACCCATGTCTGAGGGCCTGAGGCCATTGATATATTGGACTTTACCTAGTTGTGTGTGAAACAAAATACAGTTCATATTTTTTTTTTAGTCTTCATATATACTTGTCATTCTTTTACCATATATTTTGTTTTACTTACATCTTTTTAATCTTTTTGCAGGATCACATGGACAACAAGCCAATATTTTGGGAATACGTTTTATCATGGGATCTATCATTATTTTGGATAAACTAATGTATGCAATGAAAAGATAACCATTGTATCTATTTTTTGGGAATACATTGAATACATATATTTTTGTTTACATTATGGTTGTCTAGCTAAAATACAGTACGTTTGTGGAATACGATATGTTTCTCCTTCAATGTGTTACTTGAAGTTGTTATTTTTGTATTACTGGATTATTTTATGAAGAGATGTTGGAAGATATTATATGGGATATCATGTTGTGTAAGGCAACGTGTTGGTTTTTAGTTTCAGGTTCTTTGAATACAAATTTAAATATTATATAAGTTATTTTTGAAATCAGGTGTTATATCTATGTTTAAATTTATGCAGGAAAAACATATTAGTCCTGATGATAAATTAATATAAAAAAAATAATATAAAAAATAAATTAGCTTTCGCGACATAACATTGTGTAGCAGAAAATGTTATTATATTTGGCGGCTACATTAGCTTTTGCGACATTAGGTTGTGTAGCAGGAGGTGTCTTTTTCCGCGACATGTGTTATGTTGCCAATATATATCAGTTTTGCGACACACAAGACATGTCGCCAAAGCCTATTATTATAAATAAATTATGATATGTCGCCGAAAGTGAAAGTTTTCTGCGACATGCTATTTTCGTGTCGCCAAATAGTTTCCCAAACAAGGCTACGCCGACACGTGTGCGACACAGTAAAATATGTCGCAGAAACACTTTGGCAACACAATTCTAACTTTGCGCTACATTTTGCTTGTGTCGCAGAACTTGCATTTTCTTGTAGTGCGTGCAGGCACCGGACCAGCGCCAGGGATCCGAGCCTCGCGAATGCGGACACGGCAAAGACCATGGTGGCGACGTTCGGGGCGACGTGGGGCCTCATGTAGGCGAAGACGCGCAGGGCCGTCGCGGGACGTCCGAGGACGGCGAGGTCCGAGACGGCGGCGGTCCAGGAGACGTCCATGTGCGGCATTCCGTCGAACATCCGCAGGACGTGGTCGGCGGAGCCGCGTCGGGAGTAGGCGATGAGCAGGACGGTCTGCACGAAGGGGTCGGGCCGGAATCTGAGGAAGAATGCGTGTGCGTGGAGCGACCTGGTGGCGGCGGCGGCGGCGGCGGTTGTGTTGAGCAAGGAAGAGAAGGTGTGGGAGTCGGGAGGGACGCGGCGGCAGAGCATTTGGGAGTAGATGGAGAGTGGGTCGACGGAGATGGCGATGGCGGTGTTGAAGGAGAAGGGGTTGGGGTTGGTAATGGCGGTGAAGAGGGAGTCGGCGAAGGAAGGGTCGGCGTCGGCGGCGCGGTGGAGGAGGCTGCTTGCGACGAAGGGGTTGCGGAAGAGGCCGGCGATGACGACATGAGCGAGGATGGAGCGGAGGCGGCGGAGGGAGGGGCGGTGCAAGAGGAGCTGGGGACGGGAGTGCCGTTGGAAGAACCGGTTGCTCCGCACCCAGCATGGGACCTCCTCCTCTCTTATATAGAGAGGAACAATTTAGTACTTTCATCATCGTTGAACCAAAGCACATGGGTCGGACAAAAAACCTACTGTGCTTTATATTATAGATTTTCTGTTACTAAAACGAGTGGTCGGGACACTTATTTTGTGTGCAACACCGAGTCCCTTGGTGCACCTTTCAGGCTTAGAAAAATGGTCCCGACCTATCAAAGTGGAACATCAAATTCCCTCCATCCAGCTTCTTTATCGAATTCTTTAAGTTGCATAAATTGTAGTCCATGACGATGATATAGAACCTCACACAAAGAGGGAGAGTGTGTGTGTTTGTCAATGGCAGTAGATTTGGTTCAAAGAGGGAACGACATAGAAACGTTGGATAAATTTTAGTGAGTGAATAGATGACTTTTTTTTATCAATAAATAATAATAATTTAAGACGATATATTTTTTTTTTTCAACGTGTATAATCGTGTGTCCCACGCACACGATTCTTGGCCTGTTGTATGGAACGACTTTTGGAGTGTGGACGTAGTCCGTTGGCCTTGTCATCATCGTTGTGCACACGCACCCCGCGCGCTCCAGAGCTCCGCTCGGCAGCACACCGTCTTTCGACGGCAGTTACTCAATACCTCGCTTTGCCCACGACGCCGAAGAGACGCCCTCGACGACTAAGGGTGACCGCCCGTACGACGGCCACTGATTCCCTGCCGACTGCGACTACCGATTCCGCCCAGCCGTCCGTTCTATGCGCACGACGCGCATATTGGCGACAATCGTCGACGTCCTTACGATCGAATCCATTTTTCTTTGTGTTTGGTAGCAAGGATGGAAAAGATAAGAGATACATTTTTCTTTGTTTGGTATGAAAGAAAAAGTGGAAGGAAAGAAAGTAAAAAATATAGGGTTTACCAATTCTACCATCAACTAAAAACACTTATTTACCATTTGACTTCATAAATAATTTTTAAATAATACATTCATATGGGGGTATAATTGTTAATTAATACAAGCCTCCATTTTTTCTTCCACTTTTGGGGGGATTGGATTTCTTAGGTTATGAAGGAAAAGTAATCCATCCACTTTTCCTTTCTTCCTATTTTTCTTCCAGAAAATTCACTTTAGAGTAACGAATTTTAAAGAAATTGCGAGGAGGATAACAAGTTTTGCAAATTTCCAAATTAGAATACATTCCGACAGAGAGTCTGGCGAAAATTGGATGTAAAACCTCTAAATTTCTACTAATTTTTTTTTATTTTAACTTTGGTACTGATTTAAAATTTTGTATTGTACGTCGCGTAGTTGTATTGTGCGTCGCGCACGAAATTTATTTTCTTGCTCGTCGAGTACGAATATGTGCGAGCGTACATATTTTTTTGAAAAACATTTTTTTCTTTCTAATTTATATTTCAAATAATATATATAATAATTATTGTATTTGTATTTTGCTTAAAGTTGTCTATTGAGATGACCAAAACCTTATTACTTTATTTCTTTATTTGTGGTAATTTAGAAAAGTATTTTATATTCCTTGCGTACATTAAATTAAATTATATATTTTTATTTTCGAAATTATTAAATATAAATATTTTATTATTCGAAAAGATATTTAAAAATATTTATTATTTTCGAAATTAATATTATTAGTATTTTAGAAAAATATTTTACAATTATTGTGGCATTTAAATCTTGATTTAAATCTATGGACTTATTTAAAATAGTTAAGTATTTGAATTTGATTATCCTATTTTATTTTAAACTAAAAATTTAATTTAAATTAATTAGATTTAAATTAGATTTTGATTTGAATTTAAATTTGAGTGATTTTAAATTAATTATGAAATATCTAGTTTGGGTTTTAAATAATCCTAATTCATATCCAATTGGAAATTTCCACATCCTATAAATAGGCAGGTACTCCTCCAATTCATTATTGATCCACAACAATTTCTTTTCCACCACAGAAATATGTGCATCGTGTCCGTGTCCGTGCCTCCCCATCCACTATTTATTTTTTTACAAATACATTATCTTCATCGCGTCCGACACACCCGGACGCCTCTCCTCGTCACCATCATCGTGTCGGACACACCCGACACGACCCAATTTCTAGCTAATCCTAAGAACCTAACCATGCCCTGTTCCACCTCGCCGTGCCCAGCGTCTCCCCAACCTCCTCGACGCCGCCAGCCCCGTCCATCCATCCACCAACCGAATCGTCGTGCCATTCCCCGTTCCGCCAAACCACTACCACGACCACCGTCGACACCACCCGTCGCCACCACACACCCGGCCACCGCTACCACCCACAGCACCACTCCAGAACCACCACGCCTCCACCCCGACCGCCGACATACCGTGCCCACCCAGCCGCTCCTCGGCCAATCCACCGGCCGTCACCGCCACCCCGTCAACCACCTGTGCACCTCCCAGCCTCCAACGGCCATCCTCCCGTCACCACCACCAACATCACCTACTGCCACCACCAACTTTCCCTTGTCGACCTCCGCTCCCGGCCAACCCCAATACCAACAACCACCACAGTCGGTGGCACCACCACCCTCCCAACTTCGCTGCCACCACCACCCGTAAACCCATCTTCTCCACCGACATCACCAAATCACCATTCAAATAAAGAGAAAAAAAAAAAGGGAAGACAGAAAACCCTAACCGTAACCACCTCCGCCGCGCCGGATCTCCGCCCCCTTCCAGCCCATCCGCCGCGACCCCGAACCAAACCCTCTGCCCGACGCTCCCGCAGACGTCGCTCCCCGTCGGCGAACCTTCCCCGACTTCTTCCCGTCCGCCTGCGCGCCCGGCGAGCCGCCGCCGCCTGCTCCGCTGGAACCCCCGGCCAAGCCCCTCCGCTCGAACCCTCCGTTCTCCGCCTCTTCCTCCCGCCTACGCCCACCGAACTCCGTCGCCGACCCCACCAGCTCCCCGTTCTCCGTCCCCCCTTGCGTCGTCGACAGGGCGGCGACCACGCCGCCGATCGGCCACCCATCGGCTCCCTTCCGGCCCTCTCCGCTCCTCCGCGAGCATCAGACCCCTCCGCCTCCTTCTCCCTTCCGCCCCACCTTCGCGCAGCGGCGCGTCCCGTCCTCCGCAGCCCCAGCGCGGCGCCGCGCCAGCGCCTCCGCGCGCCGCCCCCATCCCGACGAACGCCGCGCGCCCTTCTCCGCCTTCCTCCTCCCACCCTCTCTCGAATTCCTCTCCACATCTCCTTCGTTCCCCATTCTTCTCACTCTCTCTCTCTCCTCTTTTTAGGAGTAAAGTTAAGTAATGGGTTTTGCTGTTGATTTTTTTGTATTTTGTTTTATTTTTTTTATTTTTTTTTGTATTTTTTGTTGTTTTTTTTTTTGTTGTTGATTAAATGTTTAAGTATCATATTATTATTATTATTATTATTATTATTATTATTATTATTATTATTATTATTATTATTACTATTATTATTATTATTTTTATTATTATTACAGAAAATTTGCTACAGGATACTGTAGTATGAAGAAATTACATTGGAGGTAACAAGTTTGCTGAAATTATAACTAAAGAAACTTTCCGCCAGACTGACTGGCGGAAATTGGACGAGCCCAATTTCCGCCAGTCCGTCTGTCGGAAATCGAGCACTTTGTCCACTTGCCGCAGCAGCCAGCAGCTTTGGCCCTTTGGGGACGTTGGGGTTCGAGTTGGTCGTCGAGTTGGGAAGAGAGCTTTGTTTTATACGTTTGAATGGGGACATTGGGGTTCGGTTTTGTCATTGAGTTGGGAGAAGAGTTTTGTTTTATACGTATGAATGGTGTTGGTGGGAAGAGTTTGAGGTGGTTGGTTTATTGAAAGATGAGAAAGTAAGAAAGTATTGGGCAGTGCAGTGGGATGGATGGTAGTGTGGAATGGAATCAAATGAGAGGGAGAGTAATGTTATAAAGAGGAGTTATTCCGGGAAGGAAGAGGAAGGCAAGGGAAGAGAAGCAGAACAGAAAGAAAGGGAAGCAAAGAGAAGCGAAGCGAAGAAGAAGAGAAACAGAAGAGAATCAGTAGAGAGGTAAGAATATGGTGATTCTAATATATTTATTTTGTTTGTGTTTATTTTCTTAGAATTTTGTATTAATAACAGATGGATCGTCAAAATGACGGACTTATTCCGGGAGGACCTACCACAGATGAGATTATCCAGCAACGTCTGACCCATATCTCAAGATTAGTATTGTCTGGGAAGGTATACTAAATTTTAGATAATAATGTTTGTTATTTTGTAGTAATAATGTTCATTTTGAAGTAACTAATTTTTTTTACATAGTTATATGATTATCCTGGCGATATACGAATGCGAGAGCATGGAACATGGCGTTATGAACACAACGTTGGATGTTGGAATTTAACTAGCGAACAAGAGGCTATGTTGGTCATATTCGGATTTAAATACGTTGACGAGATAAAAAATTTACGTCATGATAGAGATTTAATTTTCAGCCTAGTGGAACTGTCACGCCCCAGAACCAGAATACTGGAGAGCGGGGGAGTGACTCAGCCAGCTACGTATTACGGGTAGATGAATACTGTATAATACGATCAATGCTGTCTAACCAGACGAGGGGGTGCATGCTACATAAAAGTCTTACTATGGTCATTACACATCTATTGTCTCAATCATTCAAACAAGAAACAGAAATATAGAACATGTAAGGTAAATCAGTAAGGCGTCCCAAACGCTCAGTCAAAATGTTCTTGAGATCTGGCTTTATAAAACATAGCCAGATGATATAGCAAGCGTACACAATTGTTATCAGCTGTAGTCTGACTTAATTACAATTATGCAAAAGTAAGTACAAGACAATCCGACTAACATGTCGGTGCCAAACGGCAAGGTATAAAGTAGATAACAAAACGAGTGGTGAAGTTAAGGAACCCACTCGAGTCCTTCTGCGATCATTCCTCTAGTATTGACCATCCTGGAGGTGGAAGTACGCTGAGTCCTCGGGAACTGGCTCTAAATCTGGCCATGCAAAACCAGAGAGGTTAGACCTCTAATAGCAAGTACCACAAGGGAGCACGACATGAGAACTAAAACCGGTAAGTAAGATAATATAATAATAGATCTCTGCTTGCTACTAGAACTCACATCACATCAAGACACTTCGAACCAACCTCCCAACCAAACAAGGACAGAAGTTGGCCCGTCATGTCCTGACATTCTGATCATCCCAGTTAGGTAACAGAGTACAGTGCACAAACAAATCATCTTGAACGGCCAATCAACTCCTACGGCTTGATATTATGAGTCCCAAGTTATCCTGGAATAATGCAATTTGGGATTCCTCAGTTCTTACTATGTGCAAGCAAGGCTAGTCTATCCAGTCGATCAATTGGCCCATGCATGAATTAAACGAGTCCTAGCAGGACGCCCGTCAATATACAATATACAATAATAATAAAAGCAGATACTGTTCCCTGCCCGTGTGGCAGATTTACAGTATCTGTGGGAACCAGCCGGCCCGTCGGGTACTACTCGTCCCAAGGGGGCTGCCATGTAAGAATTCGGGAATCCATTCTCTCCATGCAATCATTATTTTATTTAACTTAATAGTCTCTACGTTGAGTGAAATCCCATGCCGTGGATCATGGTCATTCAAATGAGTACTTTCGTACGGGGTACGATATGCACAACTCTACAACGATACCAGTGCGGTTAGGTTACAGGTCTTACATAGCGTAATACAACAATCAAATCTATCCACGGTAATCATGCCTTGACCATAAAGTACACATGCTTCTTTTGTAAAAAAATAACTAAATAAATAAATAAATAAATAAATAGATTGAAGCCTGCATGTGTATGTATGTCAATATTCGGGATCAGCCAGTCGAGTACAATAGTTCATAACATGAACGTGTCTCATTCATTTCATTCAATAAGACGACTAGCCAGTCTCTTAGTTCCAATTAGGAACGCATGATCAATTTAGTCAAGATCACAATCATTATCAATGGTGGCAAGGCATGAAAGTCAACTAGCATTCAGTGGGGTCGAGTCTACAACTCTCAGGGTTTAATTCTAGTCAATCCGGGTATCTATAACTCAATTCATGACACATGGTACATCCCACGTAACAATCTATAATTAACAGAAATATCAACATATCATGATTATATCAAGTTTATGCAAAAAGGCGTAAGGATATAAAATGGACGTTAAACATCTAATAAGATATCAATATACAGGGCTATAAAAGATCCAGGGTAAGCGGGCTACTCTCATGTCAGCCTACGCTCATGCCAGCGTACGCTCAGGTCAAGCTACGCTCAAGCCAGCGTACGCCCAGGTCAAGCTACGCTCAAGCCGAGCTAGCGTATGGAAGTCATACGCTTCCAAAAGGCAGCGTATGAACTCCATACGACTCCTTACTATCCAAGTGAGCGTATGCAAGTCATACGCTCCCCAAAGGTAGCGTATGAACTCCATACGACTCCTGACCATTCAAGTCAGCGTATGCAAGTCATACGCTCCCAAAAGGCAGCGTATGAACTCCATACGACTCCTGACCATCCAAGTCAGCGTATGCAAGTCATACGCTCCCAAAAGGTAGCGTATGGACTCCATACGACTCCTGACCATCCAAGTCAGCGTATGCAAGTCATACGCTCCCAAAAGGTAGCGTATGGACTCCATACGACTCCTGACCATTCAAGTCAGCGTATGCAAGTCATACGCTCCCAAAAGGTAGCGTATAAACTCCATACGACACACGCTTCCAAAAGGTAGCGTATGCAAGACACACGCTTCCTAAAAAGGCAGCGTATGGACTCCATGCTGCGCTAAAGAGCGCGCACAGCTCAGTGACGCAGCTAAAAAGCTAGCATACACTGCTCACTGTCTTCTCCAAACAGCAAGAACTCTATGGTTGTACCCCAAGGCTTCAAAAGTTCATAACTTGGTCAAAATAAGTCCGAATCCAACTTTCCAAAGGTCAAAATTGGGTAGGATAAACTGCTCTACGACATGGAACCATCAAATCTTGAGAACAAAGGAGTTTGCTAGATCAAAACCCATAGACAACCGAAAATACAATAACTTAGATCTACAAGAAATGAACCAATGAAATCAAAAATACTAAGCACTAAACTCTCTTAGAATCATGAGAGGAAGAATATTGAACCATAAAATATGGTCCTCATGTAGAGCAAGATGTACTTGCCTAGTTGGTAGGTGAAGAGAGTAATGAAAGGAAGAAGAAGTAATGGTGAAGGAGTGAATGAGGAGAGAGAAGGGAGAGGGTAGCTTTAAGTAGCAAAGGGGTGGTAGGTGGGAGTTGGGCCGGGTTCTTAATGGGTCGGGTTTAAGGGGCTCAACAAGGCTAACCCGAAAGTAAAACTAAAGCAGGAATTAAAATGCAGGTAATAAAATTACAGGAATTAATTAGCATGAAAAATTAAAGAGCAGCTAATTAATTAACATGAAAATTTAAAGAGCAGATAATAGAATTGCAGAAAAATAAAGTACAGAAAATAAAATGCAGGTAATTAATTAACATGAAGTTATAAGAATTTAAATACAGGACACTACATGATAAATACTAAATAAATACATTCAGGCAATATACGTATTAAAATACGCATTCTGGGAATGGAGAGTGACAGGAACATTGGTGGCCTGCCCGAAATACATTTCAGCTACCAGTTGGTGAAATGACTATTACTTTAGCTGATGTAGCAAATATTGTAGGATTACCTATTACGGGTGAACCTATAATATTTGATGAGTCATTTTCAGCCGATACTCAATTATGGAGTATCTAGGTGTGGAGCCACCAAGAAGAAAAGGAAAAAGCTTAGTCACATTTTCCTGGCTCCGTCGTAATTTTATGCATCTAGATCGTATTGACGATGACGAAGAGGTATCTGTTGATGAAAATCGGGTATGTATAATATTAATACTTATGTCTTATCGTTTATAGGGGTAGTTTAACACCTATTAATTTTTTGCAACTTTTTCATTATGTGTTTAGGTCATTTCTTGCACAAGGACCTATTTACTCGGCTTAATAAGTGCGGTTGTCTTTCCCGACTCATCGGATATGGTGAACTTATGTTATCTACAATTCTTGGAAGATTTGACCGCACCCACATGTCACGCATGGGGAGCATCAATGTTGGCATATCTATACGCCTCCATGTCAGATTTCGTACGCGTGCTATCAGATGATAAAGTTATGAAAAATTTAAATGGATGCATGACTTTAATACAGGTATAAAAATTATTGTGCATTTTATATAAAGTTCTAATTTGTAGACTTGTATCACGTTATTCTTTTGTTTAATAGGTATGGTCCTACGAACATTTTTATATCGGCAGACCAGTTACCGGTATTGATTCCAATGCTGGTAAATTTCCAGTAGCTTTACGATGGATTACAGATGTAGTAGATCCATCTCATTGTGTTCACTCGAGTGCCTCCCTATATCGGGGGCAATTTGATACTCTAAAACATACGGAGGTAGTAGATCCATCTCATATCCAATTCAATATTTTTTTATATTTTTAATGGTTATATTACTTATTCTTTTTTCGATATCAAATAGGTTACATGGTTACCTTACGTACATGAGCAGTATCAATATGCTCCAGAAATACAAAGAACAGCTTATAACATGAGTCTCCATAGGTATTATGTAATATATCACGGAGACATCATGTTTCATCCTGCCGATCGTGTATTACGACAATTTGGGATGAAACAGATTATTCCAGATGATCCACCATGTTTAAATCGTGGTAGAGCCAGTGCAGCTGTAAGAGCAAAAAAAATGATTCCTGGATGAAATTCTAGATTTGAGACACATGGAGTGGCACAACTATCTGAGCCAATGTTACAACCCGAAGATGGTTAGTTTTGATCTCTTATTTGATTAAAAATATTATAAAATTATCTCCTCATATTTCTTGAATTGGTGCAGCATTTGGGAGTAATGCATATAGAACTTGGTGGGGAGCTCCTCGTGTAAGTAACAAATTATACTATTACGAGGAGCCTCGATTCCAACCACGAGCTCTAGATGATTCCAGTCTGCGTGATTTTTATCACAATATGATTGGCATGGTACGTATTGCTCTAATATAATCTTAGTATTTATAGTACTTACTTATAGTTTGTCAAGTCTCATATTTCAGGCTCCATCTATTAAGCAAGCAATCGATAATCCAAATCCTGAAACATGGAGAGCAAAACTCAATGAAATTTGGAATTTTATACAAGCAGATCCTGCTCCCCCGAACCCTTCAATAAGTATCCCTGAGAATTATCCTATGGGCATTGTTGGCCAGCGACATGCACGTCCCCGAAGGGATAGACACAATATCACGCAACCTCAGGAGCTCCCTGATAGTCCACCTCAACATGCTTACGAGGTCCCGCATCAACATGCTTACGAGGGCAGAGAAGGGACTTCTCAATGGGCCGACGAGGGGACTTCTCAATGGACCGGTCAAGGGACTTCTCAATGGACCGGACAAGGGACTTCTCAATGGGGTGACCAGGGGACTTCTCAATGGGGTGGCCAGGGCACTTCTCAGTGGGGTGGCCAGGGGACTTCTCAGTGGGGTGGTGTGGAGCATTCTCAGTTATTTGCTCAGGGGACTTCTCAATGGGGTGCAGAATCGACTTCTCAATGGGGTGCAGAATTGACTTCTCAATGGGGTGCAGAACCAACTTCTGAATGGGCTAACATATTTGCCCCCGGAGTTCTTAATTACACGCAGATCCTGACCACTCCATCAGCACCGAGACCTTCTCAACCTGATGATACACAAGAGAATACGGCGGATAGGAGAGGTCGGCTCAACCTTAGGGAAGTTGAGCGTAGAAATTATCGACGAGATGCCATGGGAGGTAGATGAAATCTATGATACATTGTAAAAGTTGCTAAAATTTATATAATATCAATGTTGGCTCATATTACAACTGACTACAATTCTCTTGGTTGGTTAGTACATTTCCTTCTATTATGTCCTAATCCATTACAGTTACTACATCGTAGATTTCTTGTCTCTGCATCGTTTGCAATGATACGATTCTTCTTCGGTCTTTCAGCTTTGCGTCGTAATTCTGGTACTCCAATTTCTCCTCTAATCAGGACACTTTGAACATTGTAGGGAACTGGAATTGGCTCCAACTGCGACTCGTATACGCTTCTTAATGCTTCTTTAGAAAAAACAGCAGGATAATAATTGTCAATATTAATTTTAGAAAAATTACACGCAAAACAAGCATGTACACATGGAATACAAGTATGATACCACCTTAAACATGAACAATATCTTTCTTCTAAACGAACAACATATGTTCTATGTGTTTCATGATCTGCTATTTCAAATATATAACTATCAATACTCAGGACTTGCAAGTAGTGATGTTCTCTGTTGATACGAGCCATTGTTTTCAACATCTTCGGACAATAATCTGTTTCTAGTGATTCAGCATGTTTTCGATTTTTGTCCTGAAGTGTTATAATCTTGGCACGAATACCATCAAGTAATGTTGTTATTGGTTTATCACGCAAATTTTTTATCCAGTTATTGAAACACTCAGCAAGGTTAGAGGTGTTAATATCTAATCTAGGACAAGGTGCATAAGCCGTTATCCAGTGTGCTAGAACACGTGTTTCATCATCTTCTACTCCAATGATCCATTTATACACATCGAATTTTCAGCTTTAATTCTTTCAAACCAATAATTTGCATCTACTTCATTATAACATCTTGCAAGAGAATCTAATCTACATCGAAAATGTTTCAATCTAT
This sequence comes from Iris pallida, assembly GCA_029216955.1. Classification (NCBI taxonomy): domain Eukaryota; kingdom Viridiplantae; phylum Streptophyta; class Magnoliopsida; order Asparagales; family Iridaceae; genus Iris; species Iris pallida. Next base: position 2,034,702 of record JANAVB010004796.1, read on the forward strand.
CTACTGATTTCAAGTTTTGTTTAAAATGCTGAATGCAGAAAAAATGAGGCGATTCTGGAAAAGTGGCACGCATAGCATTTATCAACCCTTTTTGCTTATCAAAAATAAAAGAAATTCTATTCCATGCATCAAAATACTGATCAAAAGATATTCTAAAACAACCTAAAAACCAGCTCCAAGAATCAGTGCTTTTACTTTCAGCCACAGCATAAGCAATTGGATATAATTGATAGTTAGGATCATGAGCACAAGCAATAAATAAGATACCTCGATATCTAGATGAGAGAAAAGTAGCATCAGTGCTAATCACAGGTAAACAACCCTTTAAAAATCCATCAATGCATGCCTTAAAACATATAAAAATTCTTTCAAAACTATTATGTTCATTAGTCTTTATAAAACATCTGCTACCTGGATTTGTCTCCATAATTGTAGAAGCATATCGTTCAAGACCACCATAAGCATCGATATAACTACCATTTATTTCAGATAAAGCAATTTTTCTAGCTTTCCAAGCTTTCGAATATTTGATACGTATTCGATGTTCTCTATATATATCCTTGACAACATGCGATGGACTATACGACTGGTCATCTCTAATTTTATTAAATATCTTATTCTTAATCCATACAGTAGTAGCTAATGGATGACTACCTGTAGTAAGACCACATAAGCAAGAATGTCGATTTTCTAACGTAGTAATAACAAATGTCTCGCTATTACCAATAGATTTAGCATATACTCTCCAATTACAACTAGATTCGTTACATTTATAAATAATCTTATGAGCATTATTCAAAGTAGCCGAACATGCAAAATTATGCTTAATTGCTACGTCACTAATTAAACTTCTAAATTTAATACGATTTTCAAATTGCCTTCCAACAAATAATTCAGGGGTATCAACATTGTCAACAATATTATCAAATTCATCATCTACATTTTCAACTAAATCATCACTACTGGAATCGTTGTCATTTCCTTCATCTAATGTATTTTCTTGTTCAGTGGCAGAAAATACTTGGTGAGAAGAACTAGGGCCATGCCGAGAATTAGTAGTTTCATTATTAGGAGCACGTCTATTACTAATATGAGAGGGTGCTGGAGTAACAAAAATACTAATATATAATTATTAATATTCTATTTTATTGTAATTATTAATATTCTATTTTATTGTAATTATTCTATTTAAGCATAGTATATACATTGTAATTATTAATATTCTATTTTATTAATTAAATAGATAATTAATAGCTTATCAAAAAAAAAATGTTTGACAAAGTAGGAGTTTTAAGTCCTAAATAAAATTCTAGTTTTCTGTCAATTCCATTTTTACAAACTTAAAGTATTTATGGCCGAAAGAATAAATTTTGTATTTTCAAGTACTTAAACTAAAAGTATTTTTGAACTAATAAAAATATAGTTTCTCTATTTAAATTATATTTTTACAACTTGGAGTTTTTAGCCAAAAACAAAATTTCCTTGATTGTAAGTATTTTTCTATAATTATTTTGACTCATAAAAAAAACTAGTTTTCATATATTATAAATAGTTTTCTAAAAATAGAATATATATTCTTATCATTTTCTTTTGAATTTTCTCCTGCCCATGACCAGCCCCAATCTTCATATTCCTTGCCAATTCCAAACTACCTTATGCCAACCCTCACTAATTTGGTCGTTCTGGACCCGATGGAATACTCCGTGTCGTCAACAGAGGCTCCTTAGCGTAGTTGTAACACCGAAGTCGATCTTGTGCCACCTTTATTGTACCATACCAGACAGCTCATCAGGCGTCGCAACAGGCAAGTATACCTTGCTAATTAAACTGTCAACTATTTATTTTCTGTATTATTTATTTTGTTCATATTGTTAGTTTCCTTTGTTATAAAATGCGCGTCCAAGTCATACTTGGGTGCAAGCGACTTTATTAGTCGTTATTTTATTTTATGCATGATGACTTAGAGTTAGCGGACTACCTTCTTGTTGGGGGATATCCTCATATCTCCTTTGGCTGTGACACTCACACTACATGGTTTGAGACATGTTGCTAGGGACACGACTTATTGACTAGCTATCTCTAAAGTCGTGTGACGGTAGATATTCCTAACTGCTATGACTAGGGTTTTAGAGACTCAAGCAGTTACAAAACTGGACAAGCCATGGACATGACTTGAACAGTGTGGGAAATATTGGGGGAGGACAGTCGCTAGTGCGTATGGGAAGCCAAACAGGTAAACCACAATCTCCGGATGGAACTGTGGCGATATATTTGCAGATGCCCTCTGACGTTTTAGACGTTACGGATGGATACAGATGACTGGATGCCAGTTACGTACACATAGCCTAAAATCCCATCCATACGCGTGAAAGTTGTCCTCTAAATTGCACGTTAGGCGGTTAGAATCTCCTTTGCATATTTATGTCTAGTTTATATATTATTTTATTATGACAGTTCATATTAGCTTATTCTTCCTGTATCTTGCTACGTCCGTCTGAGGACCTGGTTTTTCCCCAGGTGTGTGTTCATGTTTTCCGCAGGTATTCTAGCCAAGGCCGTGGTCTTCTCCATTCCTTCGAAGACGATTGCGCTTGGTTCGTCTTGCCATTTTTATCGCTCGATTTTTTTTTGTACATTTCTTTCATTGTGATAGTTGGTAGTGGACTTTGTCTCCGCCCAACGATTGTACCATAAATATTCGAGTTGATATTTATATTATTATTCTTTTCACTGTGGATGAGATTTAGTTTGTCTTGGATTACTACATTTTACAGCTTATGTATTCATACGAGACCTACGTACTTCGTATGAATACAGCTGGCATGTCAACGTTCCTAGTCCTACGTACATTGGGACTGGGGCGTTACATTGGGCGCGCCCAATTTCCGCCAGACCAACTGGCGGAAATCGAGCGCCTAAGGACGCGTGGCGCAGCACAAGCTCGGTTTGGTTTGGTGTTTAGTATTTTGGATTTTTATTCACCCAACGGCTATACGAACGGCTATAAACTTTATTCTAACGGCTATAAATTTTACTCCAACGATTTTACTCCAACGGTTATATCTTTTACAACGGCTCTTACTCTTATAAATTGATAGTCTCCCTATCAATTTTTTCACCTTCCTCTTCATCTCCCATTTCTTTCAGAAGTAGAAGGCACCTATCTTCCTCTTCTATTTTCCATTTCTTTCGGAAGAAGTAGAAAGCTCTTTTCCTACCAACATGAGTCAAAGTATAACTCTTATATGCTCGCTTGGAGGCGTCCTAAATGGGTTAGCTTATGAAGGAGGTTTAACTGAAGTTGTTATAGTGGATAGAAATATTACGTTTAGTAGTTTACTTAATTTATTGACTGAACAATTTTCTATTGATTTTGATGAATTTATATTAGTGCATATTTTTGCTTCTAATTGTATAAATTTAAATAGTGATCATGCATGGGCATTTATTCTTCAAATTAATGTATCATCACCGTATATTAGTATTTTTGTTACTCCAGCACCCCTCATATAAGTAGTAGACGTGCTCCTAATAATGGAACTACTAATTTGGGTCCGGGTCCTAGTTCTTCTCATCAAGTTATTTTTGCCACTGAAGAAGAAAATATAGTAGATGAAGGTAATGACAATGATTCCAGTAGCGATGATTTAGTTAAAAATGTAGATGATATATTTGATAATATTGATGATAATGTTGATACTCCTGAATTATTTGTTGGGAGACAATTTGAAAATCGTATTCAATTTAGAAGTTTAATTAGTGACATAGCAATTAAGCATAATTTTGTTTGTTCGACTACTTTGAATAATGCTCACAAGATTATATATAAATATAATGAATCTAGTTGTAATTGGAGGGTATACGCTAAATCTATTGGTAATAGCGAGATATTTGTTATTACTACGTTAGAAAATCGACATACTTGCTTATGTGGACTTACAACAGGTAGTCATCTTTTACATACTACTTTATGGATTAAGAATAAGATATTTAATAAAATTAGAAATGACCAGTCGTATAGTCCATCGCATGTTGTAAAGGATATATACAGAGAACATCGAATACGTATCAAATATTTGAAAGCTTGGAAAGCTAGAGAAATCACTTTATCTGAAATAAATGGTAGTTATATTGATGCTTACGGTGGTCTTGAACGATATGCTTCCACAATTATCGAGACAAATCCAGGTAGCAGATGTTTTATAAAGACTAATGAACGCAATAGTTTCGAAAGAATTTTTATATGTTTTAAGGCATGCATTGATGGATTTTTAAAGGGATGTTTACATGTGATTAGTACTGATGCTACTTTTCTCTCATCTAGATATCGGGGCATCTTATTTATTGCTTGTGCTCATGATCCTAACTATCAATTATATCCAATTGCTTATGCCGTGGCTGAAAGTGAAAGCACTGATTCTTGGAGCTGGTTTTTAGGCTGTTTTAGAACATCTTTTGATCAGTATTTTGATGCATGGAATAGAATTTCTTTTATTTCTGATAAGCAGAAAGGGTTGATAAATGCTATGCGTGCCACTTTTCCAGAATCGCCTTATTTTTTCTGCATTCAACATTTTAAACAAAAATTGAAATCAGTAGATAGATTAAAACATTTTCGATGTAGATTAGATTCTCTTGCAAGATGTTATAATGAAGTTGATTGAAATTATAGTTTTGAAAGAATTAAAGCTGAAAATTTTGATGTGTATAAATGGATCATTGGAGTAGAAGGTGATGAAACACGTGTTCTAGCACACTGGATAACGGCTTATGCACCTTGTCCTAGATTAGATATTAACACATCTAACCTTGCTGAATGCTTCAATAACTGGATAAAAAATTTGCGTGATAAACCAATAACAACATTACTTGATGGTATCCGTGCCAAGATTATAACACTTCAGGACAAAAATCGAAAACATGCTGAATCGCTTGAAACAGATTATTGTCCGAAGATGTTAAAAACAATGGCTCGTATCAACAGAGAACATCACTACTTGCAAGTCCTGAGTATTGATTATATATTTAAAATAGCAGATCATGAAACACATAGAACATATGTTGTTCGTTTAGAAAAAAAAATATTGTTCATGTTTAAGGTGGTATCATACTTGCATTCCATGTGTACATGCATGTTTTGCGTGTAATTTTTCAAAAATTAATATTGAAAATTATTATCCTGCTGTTTTTTCTAAAGAAGCATTGAGAAGCGTATACGAGTCGCACTTGGAGCCAATTCCAGTTCCCTATAATCTTCAAAGTGTCCTGGTTAAAGGAGGAATTGGAAGTACCAGAATTACGGCGCAAAGCTGGAAGACCCAAGAAGAACCGCATCACTGCCAATGATTCAGAGACAAGAAATCTTCGATGTAGCAATTGTAATGGATTATGACATAATAGAAGAAAATGTACTAATCAGACAAGAGAATAATTTTATCTTGTTACGATATAATAGAAGAAAATGTACTAATCATCTTGTTACAATTTATCATAATTTCATCTTGTTACAATTTCATCTACCTCCCATGGCATCCCGTCGATAATTTCTACGCTCAACTTCTCTAAGATTGAGGCGACCTCTCCTCTCAGCCGTATTCTCCGGAGGTACATCACGTCCTTCTTCCCGTGTATCATCAGGTTGAGAAGGCATTGGTGCTGATGGAGTGGTCATGATCTGTGTGTAACTAAGAACTCCGGGGGCAAATATGTTATCCTATTGAGAGGTAGGTTCTGGTCCCCATTGAGAGGTAGGTTCTGGTCCCCACTGAGAAGTCCCTTGAGCAAATAACTGAGAAGTATCCACGCCACCCCATTGAGAAGTCCCTTGACCCCCCCATTGAGAAGTCCCTTGTCCACCCCATTGAGAAGTCCCTTGACCACCCCATTGAGAAGACCCTACGTCGGCCCATTGAGATGTCCCTTGGCCACCCCATTGAGCCGAGCTCTCCTCGGGCTGTTGATGCGGGACCTCGTAAGCATGTCGAGGTGGACTATCATGGAGGTCTTCAGGTTGCGTGACATTGTGTCTATCCGTCGGGGACGTGCATGTCGCTGTCTAACAATGCCAACCTCTCCTACAGGATAGTCGTCAGGGATAAGTATGGAAGGGTTCGAGGGAGTCGGATCCGCTTGCATATAATTCCAAATTTCAATAAGTTTTGTTCTCCATGTTTCAGGATTTGGATTATCGATTGCTTGCTTAATACTTGGAGCCTGAAATATAAGATTTGATAGTCCATAAGTAAGTACTATAAACGTGCAGACTAAAAAAACTTAAAATATAAGATTTGATAGTCTTAAGCAATACGTACCATCCCAATCATATGGTGATAAAATTCACACAGACTAGAATCGTCTAGAGCTCGTGGTTGGAATCGAGGCTCCTCATGATAGTATAATTTGTTACTTATACGAGGGGCTCCCCACCAAGTTCTATATGCATTACTCCCAAATGCTACACCAATTCAACAAATATGAGCATATAATTCAATATGATTTTAATCAAATAGGAGATGAAAACTAACCATCTTCTAACTCTAACATCGGCTCAGATAGTTCTGCCACACCATGTGTCTGAAATCTAGAATTTCATCCGGAAATCATTTTTCTAGCTCTTACAGCTGCACTGGCTCTACCACGATTCAAACATGGTGGATCATCTGGAATAATCTGTTTCATCCCAAACTGTCGCAGAACACGATCGGCAGGATAAAACATGATGTCTCCATGATATATTATATAATATTTATGAAGACTCATGGTATAAGTTGTTCTTTGTATTTCTGGAACATATTCATACTGCTCATGCACATAAGGTAGCCATATAACCTATTCGATTTCGGAAAAAAGTATAAGTAATAGATTAAAAATGTTGAAAAATTTAATAACTAATTAACGTATTTTACCTCCGTATGCTTTAGAGTATCAAACTGCCCCCGATATAGGAGGGCGCTCGAGTGAACACAATGAGCTGGATCTACTACATCTGTAACCCATCGTAAAGCTACCGAAAATTTACCATCATTGGAATCAATACCGGTAACTGGTCTCCCGATATGAAAATGTTCGTAGGACCAGACCTATTAAACAAAAGAATAACTTGATACAATTCTACAAATTATAACTTTAAATAAAATAAGTAATAATTTGTATACCTGTATTAAAGTCATGCATCCATTTAAATTTTTCATAATTTTATTATCTTCCAGCACGCGTACAAAATCTGACATGGAGGCGTATAAATATGCCAACATTGATGCTCCCCATGCATGACTTGTAAGTGCGGTCAAATCTTCCAAGAATGGTAGATAACGTAAGTTCACCATATCTGATGAGTCGGGAAAGACAACCGCACTTATTAAGCCGAGTAAGTAGGCCCTTGTGCAAGAAATTACCTAAACATATAGCGAAAAAATGGCAAAAATTAATACGTGCTAAACTAGCAACAACGATACGAGAGAAATATTAATATTATCGGTGATACATACCCGATTTTCATCAACAGCTACCTCTTCGTCATCATCGATATGATCTAGATGCATGAAATTGCGACGGAGCCAGAAAAATGTGACTAAGCTTTTTCCTTTTAATTTTGGTGGCTCCACACCTAGATACTCCATAATTGCATTATCAGCTGAAAATGACTCATTAAATATTATAGGTTCACCCGTAATAGGTAATCCTATAATATTTGATACATTAGCTAAAGTAATAGGATCATTTCACCAACTGGTAATTGAAATGTATTTCGGCCAGGCCACCAATGTTCCACTAGGCTTAAAATTAAATCTCTATCATGACGTAAAAACTGTATCTCGTCAACGTATTGAAATCCGAATATGACCAACATAGCATATTGTTCGCTAGTTAAATTCCAACACCCAACGTTTGGTTCATACCGCCATGTCCCATGCTCTCGCATTCGAATATCGCCAGGATAATCATATAACTATAGAAAAAATTGAGTTACTACAAAATTATCATTATTACTACAAAATAACAAAAATATACAAAATAATAATTTTCATTTAAAATTAAGTATACCTTTCCAGAAAATACTAATCTTGAGATATGACTCAAACGTTGCTAGATAATCTCGTCTGTGGTGGGTTCTCCCGGAATAAGTCCGTCATTTTGACGATCCATCTGTTATTAATACCAAATTCTAAGATAATAAACACAAACAAATTAAATTAAAATTACATTTTTTTTAATATATTTACCTCTCTAAATGTTACCTAGTCTCTCTGCTTCTCCTCTTCTCTGCTTGTTCTTCTCTCTTCTCTTCTGTTTCTCTTCTTCTTCCCCTTCTTCTGAATGTGTTCCTGGAGAAGAAACGAACATCCTTTATAACATAACTCCCCTACCCCATCTCTTTCATCCCATTTTTCAACGTGTTCGACTTTTTCATTTTTCAATAAAGCTGCACTCTTTCACCCACTCATTCAAACGCATACAAACAAATTTGGGTGGTCTCCAATGCTGCGAATGCTGCCCCAATGCTGCGAATGCCCCCCCCCTCCCCCCCCCCCCCCCCCCCCCCCCGCGCCTGCTTTGCAAAGAATGCTGCGAATGCTGCCCCCCACCCGCGCCTGCAAACAAATAGTAATGGGCGCTCGATTTCCGCCAGACACTCTAGCGGAATGTATTCTAATTTGGAAATTTGCAAAACTTGTTATCCTCCCCGCAATTTCTTTAAAATTCGTTATTCTACAGTGAATTTGCTGTTTTTCTTCCATACCAAACCAAAAAAAATGAATTTTTCTCTTCACTTTTCCCTCCTCTATTTTTTTTCCTCCTACTTTTCCCTCCTACCAAACACACCCTAAGTACCATGCTTATATGATATCTATACCGGATTGTATGATGGCATTAGTTGGTCCTCTTGAGACTTCGAAATAGGAGGGCCCTTTTCTCATAATGACATCAAAAATTCAATTAGTTGATACTTCCTATTTGCAAGCCTCAACATAATTAACATGATGATGTGTCTTCCTACAATTTGTTATGAGCATAAGCATGGTGACATGGAACTTAAGTGTCCTATAATTTTTTTATTATTATTGGCCTTTTGTCCAAATATAACATTCATTTAACCCTTAAAAAAATTGTTTCAAAATACGAATGCTTACCATTTGAACTACAACTCAATTACAAATTAGATATAAAAAACAAGCATCATAATTATATTCATATAGGAACCAAAAATTAAGGTGGGAGCGGCTGCCCCTCCTAGCCAATGGTAGACATATATATAAACCACCGATAATAATATTGCAAACTTTAAAAATGAAGTAAAACCTACATGGAGTGAAATAAATTAAAATAACTGCATATATCAAATAGTTTTTTTTTTACCAAGAGGCAGACTTATATTATGCCACGTTCATCAGACCTTTGATGTTGTGGGATCGTGGGTGGAGCAGTCGCACGTCCTCACGACATTTCATCATTGTTATCGCACCTATGCCAACACTGGTACCCTCTCGGTCGTGCACGAGATAAGGGACGTCCAATTACAAACGTGTTAGATAAGAATGATAAGCCAATTACAAAAGTTAGAGGGAAGTCGAACTATGTTTTTTTTTTTTTTTTTTTTTTTTTTTTTTATGGGATGCGAATGTAAGTGTTATAGTTTATTGGGCTGACCGTGATGGTGCAGCCATGAGCTAATTGTTGAAACAAAATTAGGCCCAACCTAATGTTCAGTCCACATAAAGCTTTTTGTAAGTAGGGGCCCATCTATGAGAGAATTGGAAAGCACCAATTACCCAAAGCACATGAAAGGAGCCCAAAACGTAAAAGTTATATTAACAAAGGCTAGGGTTTGCAACTAGTTAGCAAGGGGTCCAACTACAGAGGTTTCCTAAATCATCTTAAATGTCACCAATAATAATAATAATAATAATGAAATTAATTGATGATTTCCCTCACCTATTTTTACCAAATTGTGGTTGAAATCATTACTACCAACATATGTTGCTCCTCCCGTGGTGAGTTTGTATGGAGTAGAGCCGGACCGAGTGCCATTGTGAAATTGAATTTAAAGTTCTATAGTTTGTTTTTTTTCCAAAGTTACATGCACATTTAAAATAAAAAAAATCATCCTATGTGAATTTAAGGCCCCATAATTTTTTTCCAGTTACAAAAACTATGCATATGGACCCTTAAAATATACTACTAGTGAGATACACCGTTACATACATAATATCCATTTACTAAGTATAAAGTAGAAATAACACATTCAAAATAAGTCTTAAACACATTCAAAATAAGTCTTAAAAAAAACGAGACTTGGAAGGTTCAATATATAAATAAACTTCTGGACAACTAGACGAGCTTTCAGCACCTCTGTACGTCTCCTTGATTTTCGTCGCATATGGAAACGTTGGTCAGTACATTTGAAATGTGCTGGCAAGGGACGAATTATCCAACTCACAAAATTGAATACAATAATCTTGTGAATCATGCAATATTATTAGTGATCTTACTATCGTTCCTTATATCAATTAACAATTCATAAGACATGAATATAAAAAAAGTAGCATATATCACCAAACAATAATTCTTACCCGCAGCCGGTTGTCCTTCTCTGTAAACAGACTTACCATATGTATTTTCCCCTGTAGAAAACATCATTAACTATGCACTTGGTGTATATGAAGGTCATTGGTAAGCACACACCATCTTGCACTATTCATGGTAAGACGACGATCCTTCCAGTATAGGTAATGAGCCAGACTAAAGGTCCTGAATTACCTGTGCTAGTACGTCAGCACTTATTATCCTTGTTCCTCTCCTCTAGGTCGAACCGATCTCAGTGTCCTGGTAACTGTTCGAGGAATCAAATATTTTTGCACAAGTTGTCCATGACCACACATGCACGTAAAGTTTAGCTATCAAAATATAACATGCAATATAACAAAAACTCGAACATAACTATGTAATTCTACTTTCCTTGAGACGTCGCTCGAATTCTCTAGTACCGTTTATATTCATTATCCACAATTCCATTTAAATTTAATGATATTACCACAATTTAATGATATTACCACAATCAGCATTTGAATATCACAAACAAACAACATTATGATAAACCATATTTATATATGACAAGCAAAACAACGTTATGATTACTCTCTTCTTACCTAAATTCTTTTATATTAAGGAGTCATTGATTGAAGGACGCAATAAAGAACATGCAGAGATTCATTTATTGTAATGTGAAGATAAAGAAAAAATGATCAAAGCCACTAACTAATAGAGAATTATTGAAAGAAAGTAAACTCCAACCCTATGATAAAGCTTCAGCTACGCAGTCACCTGTATTTGCACCAATAAAGGATCAATACTCTTGTTCTTTATTTCTTCCATAATTTAATCTATTCTACTATATAATAGAAAAACTTAGATGGTGAAACTTTTGAATTCCGAAAATACCCTTACATACTTATACTAATTAAAAATAGTTCATTAATTTTAATAAGGACAACTTAGTAATTAGGAAGACTATCCTTTGGTCTTCCTAAAGAGTCTTCCTAAACTAATTAAGAAATGTTAAAATACGTGCAAGGCACGTGCACACATGCTAGTATGAATAAGAAAATCGACGAAGGCAAGCAATAAAATACATAAAAAATATCCAAAAAATTATATTCATAAAACCAACAACGAAAGCATCAGCAAAAACGAAAAATAAAAATGTTTGGGAAAGAGACCCTTATTTCAAGCTCTTCTCAAACACACGATCCAATGTATCTAGGACTCAATTCCAAATATGTCAATCCATAGATAGGGAGGGTCATAATTCAATTTGTTTCGATCATTCGATACTGATATGATTATTTCACACATAGTGTCTCCGACTAGGAGCGGGGAACTGCATTGTTGTTGAAGTAAAAATACAAATTCATGGACATAATTTTTAAATAATTCTAGAATGTCTTTTGAAAGTTTATTTTTATGAATGGAATTAAATTTTATTTATATCATAAAAAAAATGTTTGCCATTTTTTCTTTTGTATTCAACATTTTTAAAAAAAAATTCTCAAGTATCCGGAGTTAAAACAATACCAAGGAATGTTAAACACTGTTGCAAGATCTTACAATGAAATATATATATATATATATATATATATATATATATATATATATATATATATATATATATATATATATATATATATATATATATATTTGTTTAGAAGAATTAAAGTTCAAACATTAGTATTTTTAAATGGCTTGTGGGAGTAGAGGATGAAACTCGTATTGTTTGCGTACTGGATAACATCTTATGCTACTGCCATAGATTAATATTAACACTTCAAACCTTGCTGAATGTTTTAATAACCGAGTTAAAAATTTACAACGGTAAACTGATAACAACACTAAGTGGGTTAGGGTTTTAGGATTTGGGTTTAGGTTAGGATTTGAGGGTTTGTGTTATGGTTGGGGGTTAGGGTTATGGTTTGGGCTTGTGTTAAGGTCTAATAATCTAACTACGTAAAAAAATTTAATGATAAAACTACAAATTTATATAAGTAAAATATGTTGATAAAATAATAGACTAACCCGTTCTCCAATTATTGCTTCTTATATCTTTTTTCTTGCTTTTAGCTGCACTTTTCTTTCCCCTCTATCTTATTTTCTTTCGTCTTTATGCCCATCTCTTCCCAAACTCCCTTCTATTTATCACCCTACCACACCCCCAATTCGAACCTATATCCCCAATTAATCAGTATTTTTTTAAATAAGGAAAACATCATCTCTATTGGCATATAAAAATGTCATCTCAATGTGCATCTTGGAAAATCAAGAATGTGCTAATAGAGATGTCAACATCTCCCGACTTTAGTGGTCAGCAAGAGAAGACATAGTGTATCGTGTATGAATGGGTTCAATCTCACAAAAAAAAAAAGATTATTGAAAGTCAAAATAATAACAATAAATCATATAGTTACTTATAAATTAAATAATAAAAATATCTTTTAAAATAATGATATAAATAAAATATTATTAAAGGTAGTCACTTTGGGCAGATCATTGAAGTCCATACTATCTAAGTTCTAAATCTTACGAACCGCTTAGTTTAGGTAGTCTTAAAGTTATGTCATTGGAGTTGCTCTTACAATATTGTACATTCGTTGGTGAGGGCTTGATGAACATTTGTAGTATATTTTTTAGTTTTCTAAAATATGTGTCCATGTCTGAACCATGTTATGTATGCATACGACGTATATATATATATATATATATATATATATATATATATATATATATATATATGGGTCCGGATCGGGAGCCCCGTTTTCGGAGCCCCGCCGAAGTCCCGCGATCCTTGGCCGTTGGATCGCGCGGCATCGCGTGGGCCCCTCGCGGGCCCCGCTCGATCCGATGGTGCAGGGGGGGGCGGGGCTTCGGCGGGGCTCCGCGGGCGGGGCTCTTGATCCGGATCCTATATATATATATATATATATATATATATATATATATATATATATATATATCCTCCATTAAATAAAATAAGAAATTAATTTTTTTTTTTCGGAAATTTTCACTCAGAGCATCTAAACTTTTGTAAATTCCAAAAAAAGCATCAAATTTTACAAAATTCTAAAAAAAACACCAAAACGCCCTTAGGAAGGGCGTTTTCCATTTTTTAAATATTTTTTTATCTTCCGTTTTTTTCTGTTAACGACGTTAAAAAATAATAATAAAAAATAGAAAACGCCCTTAGGAAGGGCGTTTTTTCTTATAATTTTTTTTGTTAAACGATTTTTTTTTTGTTAATCGACAAATAGAAAGTAACACAAAAATTAAAAAAAAGAAAAAATAAAAAAAGAAAGAAAGAATGCAAATATGTTAACCATTATTTGCAGACGAGTGTAATTAATATTTTTTTTTTCTGTTTCTTTCTTTGCTCTCCCTCTAATTTAGTTATATTAATAATAATGAAATGATTGTTTTATTAACATATTTGCAGCCGAGTGTAACTAATGCTTCCTTTTTTCGGTTTCCTTTTTTGCTCTCCCTCTACTTTAATTATATTACTAATAATGCAAAGAAGGAAACCGAAAAAAGGAATATAATTCAACAATTCCATTATTAGTAATATAATTAAAGTAGAGGGAGTGCAAAAAAGGAAACCGAAAAAAGGAAGTGTCACGACCCGCACCCTGATTAGGGGCACGAGAACGTGGGTACGTCCAGCCTACGCCGCAGTGTCGACGGTAGAACGCTGTATAGGTTATCTATAACAACTAACATCTAACAATAAGACATATAAACCTGTCATCTCCGTACGGAGGTATAACATAACATCTCAACTCTATATCTCAAACACAAGTCTAGGAAAGACAAGATAGAACATGATATGGAATCAGACGAAAGAAAGAACTGAATATATATAGAGTTATCACACCACACAAAGTAGATATCCAACACAATAAGTACAAGATCTGAAATATAACTAAGTCACAACTAACAATCGGAACAATCCGATACAAAATGAAAACTATAAACACTAGACTAGACTAGGCACCCTCTACTGAGCTAGATGCTCCTCAGGCTCTTGAAGGTCACCCTCATGTGTCCCATAGAAGGTAGGACAGTCACCATCATCATCTGTAATATTTTCAACAGGCCCAGTCAGGACAGGAACGAGCACAATACATCTCACGCAGTTCATATCATGTTGGGAAATGTAAAGCATGCATAGAGTAAGATACATGGACTGTAAAGAAATATATATAAAAATGAGAGAGATTTGATAACTGGAAATATCTATATATACGATAAGTAAGAACTGTAGGTAACCTGTGATTAGAGCATGAGATGGTTATATAAACAGGCTTAGGACATATACAAGATTTCACAAGATTTTACAAGAATTTGTACAAGATGGGATTTGATCACATAACCATTTCCTACTCACCATCCCCAATCAATACACAAGGATCCAGTCAAGTTACGTTACCTTATACAAGAGGTTTTTATCATGTTTGCTCACGTGATCATGAGAGTACAAGATTGTACAAGAGTATACATGAAAGCGGTGTACATGAAATACAAGATGTTCATGAAAAGTACATGACAACTGTATCTGATGCACCCCGAGGGAGATAACATCGCATAACAAGATCCATATAGTACCAATCCGTGATAATGACGTGACAGCATCATGTAAAGTAATCTAAAGCAAGAATATAAGTCCTAACAAGTATGAAAAGATCAGAAAATGTACTCGCCTGTCACCCTGTATGACTGATATGAATAGATGTCCGAACTGGTGTCACAGAGTCCTATTTAGAGTAAAACAGGTCACAACATGTCCACAATGGTAAAAATAGAGTATACAATGCATACTACATGATTCTAGGTCAATCTGGTCAAAAGTCAACTCTTGGTCAACTTTCTAATCAAACTAGTCAAATACTAGTCAACATGATCAATCTGGGTCAAGTCTAGGTCAAACTACGTCTACTAGTTAGGGTTTTAGTCAAACTAGCTAAACTAGTTGTTTTAGGTCATTCCTAGTCATTTCTAGGTTAACTAGGTCACTTTTGACCTAAGGTTGACTTTGGTCAACCCTTAGTCAACAAGGGTCAACAAGTGGGTTTAGGGTCATTAGGGTTAGCCCCAAGCCATAGGCTAGTAATCCTAGGCCATAGGCCAGTATCATGGGTTTCCAGAGGCTAATAACTTATAGGTTTCAATATAAACCTATACTAGAAAGTCATATATATAGATATATATATAATCTATCTAATACCTATATATCAATATGGGAGTACACTATATATAATACCAAACCCCCACATATATATAATATATATACATACATAGATAGCTATCATATATATACATATATATACATCCCATATATATATATAAACCCATATATATATATCCTCAACTATATATATACCAACATATATGGTTGTATATAATATAACATATATATATATATATATATATATATATATATATATATATATATATATATAGAGAGAGAGAGAGAGAGAGAGAGAGGGAAGTGAGAGGGACATAGAGAGAGAGAGAGAGAGACTGAAAAAGAGAGGGACAGTGAGAGAGAGGGTCATACATGACAGAGAAAGGGGGAGGGGGTTCCTGATTTCTGAAACCAGGAATGCCCCAAACACACACACACACAGTCCATATATACACATATGTGTATATACCCACACAACTACACAAATACCCAACCAAAATAACCTCAAAAATCACCCACACACGCACATACATATATACTACATATATACATACTAAAATACACCTATACAATGTATAAATCGTATTAAATAATGGTTTGAAATTCGATTTCAGAAACTGGGAATTTTCCCAAAACTGAAATAAGTGCACTGTGCACTCGAATTAGGGTAATTCTAATTTCACTCACAAAATCGAGCTAGGACTCGAATCGAAGGGTTGGTAACTGAGCCCCCACACATATACGTGTCGTGTGTGTCAGTGGCAGTCCACCACGACACGACACGGCGTGTCCAAACATAAAGGAACTCGCTCGGGTAAGCTAGGATACACGAACACAGTGCACAGCGTCGTGCACGTGTTCACGTGTCTCGTGGACACACCACGAGACACGACACGACGCGTGGTCACACACACGTGTGCCCACATATAGGGCTACACGATGGACACTCTGTTACGTGTCCACGTGTCCTCAGGACACGGCGCGAACACCGTATCAGTCGAGTTTTCTTGACTGATACACAATGTTTACACTGCGTCGTGCAGTGAGTCACGCGTCTCGTGGACACGACACACACAATATTGTGTCTCGTGCTCGTGTCAGTAGGTAGGGTAGGTCTAGGGGTATGTGTCAGTGTCATGATCCAGTGTCCAAGTGTCGTGTCTGTGCGACACGACACGCGTGAAGTTGGCCCCCGCGCGCGTGTGCACTGTCAGTGCACGACCAGTGCACGTGTCCGTGTGTCCTCTATACGACTCACACGTGTCTCAAACTCGAGGGGGGGCATGTCAGAGGTTGCCCCCTCCTCTGTGTCAATTTTCCCGTGTCCATGTGGCGTGTCGTGTCCGAAAATTGGGTCGAGCAGCAGGGGAAGTAAACCGGGTGTCGTACAGTGAGTTTGTGTCCGTTTTGGACACGGACACGACTCGAAAATGTGCTCAGTAGGTAAGGGTTGTGTTCTACATGTCTAGGGCTACCCAAAAATATATTTTGTTTTACAAAAACACAAAAACAAAGTCTTTGTGGCATTTCACCAAACAAGGGTTTCTAGCTTAGGATACGTGTCCGATACGGACACCAAAACACTTCTAATTCCCACCAAACTTTACCCACAGTAGTGTTAGTCCTACATGAATGCATTTATGAAGGAAAAAACAGGAATTTAACTAAGTTTGTGAGAAAATACCTATTTGTGCAATCCAATAAAAATCAAGGAAAATGGGGGTGTGTGTTCTTCCACTTGATGATGTCCAAAGCCTCCAAATTCTTGATTGCTATCCTCCCTTAGTATCCTTGATGTAGTAGGGTCCCAATGCAAAAGACTAGAGTGAATTTGGATCAAAATAGCTCAAGTTGTGAAGGGTTGAAGGAATGGGAATTTTTGTGGATTTAATTTCATGTAAATTGTTCATGAATTAATCCAAGGGGTTTATATCAAGGTGTGGGCTGCCAAGGGGGTGCCCTAGCCCTTCCTTCATGGCTAAGGCTTGGACTTTGCATAAAGGGGTTAGATATTTTGAATGCTTTAAGGAAAATATCCTTAAAGTTAATATATAGATATTTAACCACTTATCCCATGACCAAAACTTCATCCTAATGCTTCTAGATTAGTGGCTAATCTCTAGTTTAGGGTAGGATAGGTTAGGGACTAATCATGGGACTTTAACAATGATTAAATAATAATAAAATCACATAATCTCAAATAAAGTATAGTAAATTACCAAAATACCCTTTAGGCTAAAAATCACTAATTTGGTGTTCTAAGCCTATGGCTAAGCTCTCATGGTCATGGCAACTTCTAGGTTAGAGAAAACTAGGGTTTACACTAAGTTATACTAACCAAATCACAAAGTCATAAGTCATGACTTAGCATGACTTAGAAGATGGTTCTAATTACACTAGAAATCACCATAAATCATATCATGCCCTAAACACCATTTAATAAATAATAAAATAATAAAATTTCAAAAATCCCCAATTTCAGAAAACTGGGTGCTACAGGAAGCATTAATTACACTCGACTGCAAATATGTTAATAAAACAATCATTCCATTATTATTAATAATAACTAAATTAGAGGGAGAGCAAAGAAAGAAACAGAAAAAAAAATTAATTATACTCGTCTGCAAATAATGGTTAACATATTTGCATTCTTTCTTTCCTTTTTTTTTTTTTTCCTTTTTTTTAATTTTTGTGTTACTTTCTGTTTGTCGATTAACAAAAAAAAAGTTTAACAAAAAAAATTATAAGGGAAAACGCCCTTCCTAAGGGCGTTTTCTATTTTTTATTATTTTTTTAACGTCGTTAACAGAAGAAAAAAACGGAAGATAAAAAAAATATTAAAAAATGGAAAACGCCCTTCCTAAGGGCGTTTTGGTGTTTTTTTTAGAATTTGGTAAAATTTGATGTTTTTTTTGGAATTTACAAAAATTTAGATGCTCTGAGTGAAAATTTCCTTTTTTTTTTGCTACAACGTATGTAACTCTTCACGTAGTTAAGAAAAAAAAAATCTAACTACCTAAACATATAACAAATTCTGATATATACTTAATATTCAAATTATATTTATACTAAGTACATGGTATCATCTACTAAGCACATATAAAATTTATTAAAAAACATATATAACAAATTCTAATTAAAATATATGAAAATTATATTTAAATATGGTTTAATTTTTTAATAATATTATATATTTTTCTTGTACACACATAAGCTATGATACAGGATCCATACCCAACAACCCGTTAACCCAATAACAGAGAGGGTTATAGTCACCGCCCACAACCCCAATCCCCTCTTTATTTTCTCCCTAGAGTCCTCACTTTTTATTCTTAGGTCATCCTCTTCGAATTGCCCTTCTCCAAGCTTCAATCTTTCCTATTTGTTCTCTCCTCGTCCTGCTTTTTTCTTTAGGGATCCAAACGAGCAGTAGAGATCGATCATGGCGTCGGTGGCGGCGACGGTGAGCTCCGCGAGCGGCCTGCTGGCCATGCTGACCGAGCAGCACCCGGCGCTCAAGCTCCACGCGCTCAACTCTCTCAACTCCCTCGTCCACCTCTTCTGGCACGAGATCGCCACCAGCGTCCCCGACATGTAAACATACCCTAACCCTAATTCTACTTCCCAATTCGTCTTTTTTTCTCTCTAGGGTTTCACAATTATGCATCATTTGCTGTTCAATGCGGTAAACTTTGTTTCTTTAGCGGATCCTTTGCTTCTCGTTCTTCTAGGGTTTCATAGTATTTGATTTGTTTTGGAAGGGGCAGTAGATTTGGTCGGCTGTGTAGTTATGGTAAACCCTAGTTGGAAAGTTTCTTATTTTTGCGCCGATGGCAGTTGGATTTGGTAAAATTTGTCTCTTTCGTTGAAGAATTCTGGTGATTATGGAAAATTCAGCAAATTTCAACTTTTTGTCGTCGTAGGGTTTCGTAATCTTTGATTTGTTCCGAATTGGGTGGAAAATTTCTTAATTTTGCATCAATGGCCGTTGGATGCTGTCATTGTAACTTTAACGGAGGCTTAACATTTCCGAGGGAATTATGCAATTAGGTTTTTAAAAATCTCAGATTTGCATTAAATATTTGCTAAAATTTAGAAGGTTACCATATGGTCGATTCTTTTTAATTCTGGCTTCCAGTTGAACTTTGAGGGGACGACACGTATTTGAATTGAATGGAGTGATCACTTTATTGCTATTGGATTTGTAACTAGCAATAGATCTGGTCGGATAGATAGCTATATGTGAACGCTAATTGGACAAATTTTCTAAATTTTGCATCAATGGCAGTTGGCTGCAGTCAACTTTTTATCTTTTTACAGAACCTTATTTTTCTTCGACGTTTCCTGTTTTAGGGTTTCATAATATTGGATTTGTTCTGGATACAAAGTAGATTTCTTTGAACGGATAGTTCGTGATGGACTCTTAAGCGGAAAATTTCTGAAATTTGCATCACTGGCCATTTATGACGTCAAGTTTGTAGGTTGTACCTTCAGTATGCGAAGAACAATTCCGGGTTTTGGGAATCTCAGATTAGTATTGGAAACTTGCTTGATTCTCGAAGGGTTATCATATGTTAAATCCTATTTGATTCGGGCTTTGGGTTTAACTTTGGGGACAGTTGTGGTGACCCATATAGGATGTTCTTCCCTACTCTTGGATTTGGTTGTAACTAGCAGTAAAGTTGATTGTATAGATAGTTCATAGTGAATTCTAATTGGAACATTCCTGAATTCTGCATCAATGGCTGTTGAATACATTCAAGTTTCTATCTTTAGTGGAACCTTATTTTTCTTTCACCTTTTTCTCGTTCTATGATTTCTTATATTGTCCGAACTTGAAGTAGATTTGATCGGATAGGTCACGATAGTAAACCAAGTGGACACATATCTCAATTTTGCATCAATGGCCGTTCGGCGTGGTCGAGTTTGTATCTCTAAAACAGTCTTACTGTTAGTGAACAATTCTGGAGGATTATGGAATTAAGGTTTTGAAAATCTCAGACTTGCATTGAATATTTTTCTATATTTTTGAAGGATTATCATGTGATCAATCCTTTTCGGGCTTATTCTTCGGGCTTTGATTTGAACTTTGGGGAAGTCATGGTACTAGTTTTTCTGGTAGTCGGTTGCTAAGTTTAGAAACCCCCGTGATTTTGCTCAAGGTTCAGTTAACAGTGATTACTTTCCAATTTTGGGGTTTTATCTGTTGGTGATGCCTCTTTGCTACTAAAATTGGGTAAAGTTTGGAACTTTGGTGAATGATATAGTAGAATGCTCCTTGTAATTTACATTTTGCCTAATGTAGTGTATGGTTACATTACATAAATGGATGAGCTTGCTCCATTAGGTAATAATAGGAGCTCAAAGAAACACTTTTCTGTTGTTTTGCAGTGAGAGCTTATCTGAAGATGAAGAGTTTGAACAGAGAGAGCTGGCTTCATTGGTTGTTTCAAAGGTTGTATGTTGTATGCAAATTCTTTATTGTTTTCTTTCTCGTCAATGCCACATAACTAATATCCAATTTCTCTCTATGAAACTTTTTTTCCTTCCTCGTGCCAGGTCTTTTACTACCTTGGTGAACTTAATGACTCACTATCATATGCACTTGGGGCCGGCTCTCTGTTTGATGTTTCAGAAGATTCCGATTATGCTCATACACTACTTGGTATGGATGATATTTCATATTTGGTTCATTTTACTAGTGCTTATTGTATATTGCTAATCTCTTTGGTGTTGTATTATTTAGCTAAGGCTATAGATGAGTATGCGAGCATCAAGTCCAAAGCTGCGACAAGTATCAAAGAAGGAAATTCCTTGGATCCTAGATTAGAAGCCATAGTGGAGAGAATGCTGGACAAGTATGTTCTAACTCTATTTGTCTAGTTACTTGTACTGTTTAACTTACCAAACTGATTTTGTCATACTATGTTGATGCAGGTGCATTTTAGATGGAAAATATCAGCAAGCTATGGGAATGGCAGTCGAGTGTAGGAGATTGGATAAACTGGAGGAAGCAATCACTCGCAGTGATAATGTGAACGGTGCTCTTTCTTATTGTATAAATCTTTCCCACTCGTTTGTCAACCACAGAGAATATCGCTGTGAGGTAAGAGCTTTTCTTCACTAGAATATATCATTGACTCGCAATTAGAAAGCTAGAGATATTAAGGTAGAAGAAATCAGGACCTAAAATGATTAGGAAGGAGAAAGGAGAAAGGAGGTGTAGCTGGAGTAACCTATTTGCTGTTTTATTTTACCGAAAAAATATCGACAATGTTACAATGTAATGTACATGGAAACAGACACTTCACATTTTAGTACTAAGAATGAATTTGCCGAAGAAGTGTCACCATGAAGTTAAAAATGACAGTTATTGAGAAAAAGAAGAGGTTAAAATGTGATGCTGAAATTTTCTGCTTTCTGACTTCCGAACGTAATTTATGTTCTTTTACTTGATGCCACTTTAATGCCATGTTGGAAGTGAAATTGACAAGGTTCAAAGCAAGGTTTAAAGTATCGGCCGATACCGATACGTGCCGGACGTATAAGTATAGGATCGGTTTTGAAGGTGGCCGATCCTATACTCATAGAAAATATAGGTATCGGCCGATTCAGAGTCAAAGTTATTGTATCGGTCCGTATTGGACGATAAGTAGTCGTTACAGACCGATACGACCCGATACTAAAATACAACAAAGGCAAAAATCGACCCGATACTAAAATACAGCAAAGGCAAAAATTGCGTCGTAGCATTCAAAGCAAAGCAAAAAATCGAATCTTACCTGTGCTCTTTCGTATGCGCCTGTGCTCTGCCGCATGTCCCTCTGCTCGTCCGAAGAACAGTGGAACATCCTTTTCGAGCTCTAGCCGGAGTTCCAAACGACCCCACGACCTCGGGCGGTGCCATTACTGAGCCGTTTTCGTCCTTCCAATCCCTACGACTTTTCCAACGCCAACCGCCCCCCGGACTGCCGTGCCCATCAGATTCGACAGGCCCAATCTGTGAACTTACAACTCATTCTTTTCTTCCTCTCTCTCCTCTCTTGGCTCTCTGAGACGTTGGGTTTTAATTTTTGGGGGGTTGAATTTTTTCTCAGTGTTCTAAAAATTGCTAGGCGGACTCGGTGCGGCGGAGGTCCGCCTAGCGCCTAGGCGGCCGCCTAGAATTTTTTTCTTCAAAATTTTAAAATTTTGAATTTTGAAATTTGAAATTTCAATGTTCTAAAATCTAAATACTATCTTAAAACCCAAACAAATATCCAAAATACAACTAAGAATAAACAAAATCAAAAAAATCAAAAAAAAAAATCAAAAAACACGGCCGCCTAGGGACGCCTAGAGCCCGCCTAGGGGCGCCTAGGCCCGTCTTGGCCCGCCTAGCCGCTTAGCCCACCGCCTAGGGGATTTTCGGTGCGGTGGGCCGGCGCCTAGCGTCTAGGCGGACGCCTAGGCAGATTTTTAGAACACTGCTTTCTCTCTCTGCATTCTCTCTCTTACTTTCTTTATAAAGTATAAAGTATTGATTGAATGCAATGAATAATGATAGTTGTAGATAGGCCACCCAAAAATTTGAATCTTCTGGAAGAAGGAAGAAACAAGGAAACGGGAATAAGACCGAAAAGACTTGAACAACTAAGGTGAGATTGGGCCGGGCTTCAATAATGAAAAAAATTTATACTAAAAAAATTGTGTAAATAAATTGGACCGACCAGTGAACATTTAAGGCTAAATGAAAAGATTTATATAAAACCAATTTTTTTTATCAAAATATTGTGGGTTTCCTTATTGAAATTAATTGGGCTTTAGTTTAGTAATGGAGGGTTTATGACAAATTAAGACCTTAATGAAGTAATTGGGCTTTAATTTATTATAATTTCATTCAAAGAAAGTTGGACTTATAATAGAATATAAAATATGTAATAAATTATAATTTTCATGGTGTTCATATGGAATGATAACTTATAAATATTTCAATAAATTATGAATAGGTTTGTGAATATGAGCATCTTCATCGAAGCTTTGGACCTGGGACAAGTTCATTACTGCAATTGATTACTATTACATTATAAATGCTATTGTCCACATTTTATATTTTTTTTCTGATACACTGTTGTGCATATATAGGTGAGGACATGGAGATCGACACTTGGATCGGAAGACTATGTTTGATTGGATAGACTTTGTGTATATAACGGATGTATATTTGTTTATGAGGTTATTTTACTAGATTTGTTTCAGAAAATCTGACATGTATGATGTACTAAAAGCATTGATAGTGGATTGAAGTGATCGTTTGTGTGTCTGGGTTATAGTTTCTGCTGAGTATCAATCTATTCAATCACAATCAGTTAGCAGTAACTATAACCCAGACACACACACGATCACTTCAATCCACTATCAATGCTTTTAGTACATCATACATGTTAGATTTTCAGAAACAAATCTAGTAAAATAACCTCATAAACAAATATACATCCGTTATATACACAAAGTCTATCTAATCAAACATAGTCTCTTCCGATCCAAGTGTCGATCTCCATGTCCTCACATATATATGCACAACACTGTATCGGAAAAAAATAAAAATAAAATATGGATATAAAATGTGGACAATAGCATTTATAATGTAATAGTAATCAATAGCGGTAATGAACTTTTCTAAGGTCCAAAGCTTCAATAAGGTTGCTCATATCCACAAACCTATTCATAATTTATTAGAATATTTATAAGTTATCATTCCATATGAACACCATAGAAATTATAATTTATTATATATTTTATACTCTATTATAAGTCCAACTTTCATTGAATGAAATTATAATAAATTAAAGCCCAATTATTTTCATTAAGGTCTTAATTTGTCACAAAACCCCATTTACCCATCAATCCCATACTAAACTAAAGCCCAATTACTTTCATTAAGGAAACCCAATATAATTTGATAAAAAAATTGGTTTTATATAAATCTTTTCATTTAGCCTTCAATGTTAAAACTTAGGCTAAAAATCTCACTGGTCGGTCCAATTTATTTACACAATTTTTTTGTAGAAATTTTTTCATTATTGAAGCCCGTCCCAATCTCACTTTAGTTCAAATCTTTCAGTATTATTCCCATTTCCTTGTTTCTTCCTTCTTACAGAAGATTGGCCTAGCTACAACTATTATTATTCATTGCATTCAATCAATGCTTTATTCTTAATAAAGAAAGAGAGAATGCAGAGAGAAAAAGTTCAACCCCTCCAAAATTAAAACCCAACGTCTCAGAGAGCCAAGAGAGGAGAGAGGAAGAAAAGAATGAGCTGTGAGCTCATGGATCGGGCCTGTCGGATCTGTTGGGCACGACGATCCGGGGGGCGGTTGGCGCTGGAAACGTCGCCAAGAATGGAAGGACGGAAACGGCTCAGTGATGGCCCCGCTCGAGGTCGTGGGGTCGCTTGGAACTCCGGCTAGAGCTCGGAAAGGATGTTCCACTGTTCTCCGGTCACGAACAGAGGTACATGCGGCGGAGCACAAGCGCATGCGGAAGAGCACATGTAAGATTCGATTTTTTGCTTTGCTTTGAATGCTAAGATGCGATTTTTGCCTTGTATTTTAGAATCGGATCGTGTCGGTCTGTATCCGATACCGATATTTTCTCTGAGTATCGATCGGCCACCTTCAAAACCGATCCGATACGTCCGACACGTATCGGTATCGGCTGATACTTTAAAGTAGTTTAAACCTTGGAAATTGATGTCCCTGAGTAGAAGTGATTGTGTTTATATGAAGTGCATGTGGAAAGTATATCCTGTTGTCTTTTATCATGTAGAATCACATGCTTTAGTTTACTGCATATTTTCTTGCAAAAGCATTTGGGCGCTTACTTAGAACTCTCCATAATTACGGTTTCTTGCACAATCCATCAAATAGTTACTGGGAAATCTCTTGCTAAATGAGTGGAGTTTTTCTACTACATCGTTTTTCTTCTATTCTAATTCTCGTACTTCCTTTCGGTTCTTAGTTTTTGCTTAATGCCATCGTTATTTCCTGCAAGTATAGGTTTTTTCTTTGCTTTTCTGTACCTATAATAGAAACTTTATTTCAACTCCAAAAAAATCTTATTTAAATTAACTCCACTGATATGGTATTTCTACACATCACTGCCTATACTATCAGTAGCCCATCCATGAACTGGGAAATTTTGTCTTTAAAAGATGAGAAAACACCCAAACTACTTGTTACCACTTGGAAACCTGCATCACTTTCTTGATGATATACTTTATGCTGATTGATTTGATCTTTTGTAATCATACTTTCTTTCTTTTACTTTGGTTCCTTGAAAGATGATAACCTCTATGCTCTTATCATATCACTCCGAAATCATTTCAAGTATAATTCTGCACATGTGATATATGATTTCTTGTTGGAACAAGTTGTTGACATCATGTGAGTAGATATTGTACTGATATTAATGTTTATAATTTTAATGCTACCACGCACAATTCTAAAACAGTTTCTCCAATATCTAATATTTTTCTATGATATAGATGATTCAGCTTACATGGGGATGTTAAATCTGCATTGGGGTGTTTTTCAGAAGTTTCCATAGTAATTTTTTTTTTCTTTCAAGTTTTTGATTTGGAAGTCACAGGATTTTTGGACGTTCATTTGTCCACTAGTTGATTGGTTGCAAACAATATGGATTATAAAGGAATATTCTTACAGATATGGGAGGTAATATGAAAAATCTATTTGGTAGAAAATTTGAAACTGCGAATCGAGGGGTTTTAAGATTTTCCAAGTGCCTAAGAAAATCATTTATTTCTTTCCTATGACATGCTGTTTAGATTATCTTGTGTATTGCTTATCTATGCATCTAAATGCTCCCTTAATCAAAGAGAAATATGCGAATGGTGCATATCACTCCTTACAATTAAGATTCTCAAGTAAAACTCTTCATGCAAATCGATACACAGAGAACTGTGATTAGGACAAGGTTATCTAGAGCATAGCACCTTGGGTGGTAGTTCAAAGAGCTTGAAACATTTTGTCTCATATGCCGTCTACTCTTAGTGCACTATGCTTTTTCTCTTGGCGGTGACTGACAGCATTATTCAAAGAAAACAACAATCGTCAGGAAACTCTTTGTAACAAGGAACAAAGACAGAATATGGTATGTCACTAGGTATGGAACAGGGAAACATTGGGGGAGACTTCTTTGGTATTCTTTGGTGGAATGAAGTGTGCGGTTAGGAGTAATTTTCCTGATTCAGATGGGGTAGGTCTCTTTTTGTTGCAAGTCAGCTGTGTGATGTCATTGCAAAGGTGCGCCTCGGGCGCGCCTCGGAGCGAGACATAGATCTGCGCCTCGCACTTCACTAGGCAAGGCACATTTCTCCGGGCGCACCCAAGGCGCGCCTTAGGTGCGCTTTCAGCAAGACGCAACAAAGAAAAGGCGCGCTTTATGTATTTTTTGTTTTTTAATAAAAAAAATGAGACATGGAGATAGCCCTTACCTCATACAAGTGGTAGGGAGGTAGCCCTTTCCATGGTTGCCAAAGTTGGCTACAGTTGAACTTGAAAAACTAAAATTTATGAAAAGCGTGGTAGGAAAAATACAAATCTTTGTTAGTTTTGTTGAGTGTTATTGTTGCTTTGCTAGTTCACTTGGTTATGTTAACATATTTTTGTTGGTTTTAAATGTTATTTAGTTTTATTTCTTACGTTACTAATTTTTTAATGTATATATATTTTATTTTTTATTTTCCACCTCACTTCACTCGGGCGCGCGTCTTAAGTGCACCTTGCGCCTCGGGCGATATGGACTCTTTGCACCTCGAGTGCGCTTTGCGCCTTTAACTACCTTGTGTGATGTAGTTTTCCTCCATTAATGGGGTTGAATGATCATGGATTTTTTTTTTATCAAAACAATTAAACGTGTGCTATCCTTTCGGTAGGAAATGAGGAGGGGGTCCATTACTAGTCTTCGACTTCTGTAGAGCCTAGGAGGATCAAGATTTATATACATTTCCCTCCATCTGTAGATGCTGATTCCGCACTTGAATCGGCTTATACTGTTAGTACCAGGCCTCCCATTGCTCAAAGAGACACCTTCTGGTTGTACTAATAAAGTCCTAAGAAATGAGTTAATGAAACTGGACATGTTGGAAATTAAAATTTAATTGAGATTTTTTTTATTTGTGGTCTTTCCGGATAGTTTACTTTCTTTGTGCTACCTTTTCTCGGGGCTATTGCCCTAGCTTATGTTTAGTCTCCATTCTCCGTGAAGTTGGCGAGTTCACGGAGTAAATGCACAATGCAAGGTTTAAGTATGTTTTGGATCGAAAATGGAGGTCCGAACCCACATAGTTTCCTATACTGAAACCAAGCTTTTGAACCATTGATATGATCTTGTGAGGCTTTTTTTTATTAGTTTTATGTGATTTGGTAGTGTCCGTGGATTGGTGCATCAATAAATTAGTAGTGAAAGTGGAGAGCTTTTTTGACAAGTGACTAGTCATGTAGCTTTAATATCAACACTGTGAATGAAGATAATGTAGTTTATATGTTGACCCATTAATGCAATGCATGGGCATTACTTGAGGTCTTTGACTCTCATAGTCAGATGTAGGTATAGATCTTTGCGACCTGCATCCAAAGACCTGGCTATTGGGGCCTCCAAGCCATATCATACCCCTTACAGAAATGCATTCTAGCAGCTCATTGTAAGATGGATGAAGTGATGGGAGATACTTGTCTCTAGAGAGAGTAAGAAATAATTAGCTAGAGAATTTTATCTTATGTTTAATTTTGACTATTGTTAGAGAAGTTTTGAGCAAGCAAGATTGGAATGGAAGAACTGAGAGAGGTCATGATGACACAAGATATCAGTGATAAGGGTTTTTGGCAGAACAGGAAGGATGAGGCGTGTAATGTACAAGCAGGCGCAGTGCTCCCTGTTTGTTGTCCACAAGCTCCACAATTTTTTTCCTTTTTATTAATGAGATGGGCGTAAATCCTGCTCTGCGTGGATTATTTCTTCGTGCCATGGATTCCTCCACACCTTCCACCCAGCCATCAGTCCAAACCCCATCTCCTAAAGCTAAACACATCAACGACAAACTAATGGGCCCATCTTTGACATTGGTTTCATTTTAACCCTTCCATCTAAAGAGAAAAATCTGTCAGAATGCACTGTTAAAGTCAGCCTTCTCCACCTTCCTCCTTCCCCTTTGTCAACGTACCCAAAAGCATATAAGTTGTGCTAATTTGGATTTTTGGATCTCAAGCTAGCTTGCAGGACTGACATTTCAAATACAGATAAATTGATCTTGGCGAGTCTTTGTTGTGTTTGACTCTGCACGAGACTGGTTCTGGTTTGTCCATGCTTTGTAGATCTCAAGTTTTTCCCATCTTTAAAGATGTGTTGGCCCATAAGTTGGCCAAATGAAATGAAATCAACTTCCTCTTATTTAACAAGGATTTGCCAATTAAGAGGGTACTCAATCCATTGTATCTCAAAGTTTGTCAGTATTCTCCAAACAACATACAGTATCATCTTGAGATTGGCTTGAACATTCGTTTTGACCATCTCTGAATTCAATCCAGGTACATATATAATTGTTGTGATCTTTGAAATTGGACAGAAAGCTTTCCTGAAGCTATCTGGTTTGTGTTTGTCACTTCTTTTAGCTGGGGTGGGGTGTGGGATAGTCTTAAGGAGTTACTGTCTTACACATTTGCTTTTGGGGAAAAAAGTTTGTGCAGGACGACTTTGTCTTTAAGTGGCCTTATTGATTCAGATGGGAAATTTAAGTGCACAGGCAATGGTTTCACTTTGTAAATCTGGATGATAGCAAATGTTATTAATAAAATTATGCCTTTTCTGTGAATAATGTTTTATCTTTCAAATCACTTGCTCTAATAGTTGTGTGTATGAAAAGAAACCTTTGGGAAATAGTTAGAGCTTAAGTTGTAGATTTGCTAGAAGACGGTGTTGCTGGAGAATATGTAGAACAGATGTTGGGCAGACCTTGGTCCATGAAAGTTGGATGTATTGTCTTGATGACCATCCTAGACATAGGGTTTATCTTTGTTTTTAGGTATTTTCTTATTGTTGCATACCACTCAGATAGTGGTGATGGTTAGGGTGTTGTATAGTTAGTGTGATAGTCTTATTTTATAGAGAGCTGAGCATTAAAGAGATCATTTTATAGTTACTAGCTTCTTTTGAGCTGGATGGATCTTAAGATAATCATATTCTTACCTTATCTGATTATAGGTCCTTCGTCTTCTCGTCAAAATATACCAGCGCTTGCCTTCTCCTGATTTTGTAAGCATCTGCCAGTGTCTCATGTTTCTCGACGAGCCTAAAACTGTGGCCGGCATATTGGAGAAGCTTTTGCGATCTGATAGCAAGGTACACATTCTGTTCTTGCCTAGAGTTCATGTTCTGGTTTTCGAAATTGATATCTATTACTCCTTGTGGTTTTCAGGATGATGCTCTCCTAGCGTTTCAGATTGCGTTTGATCTTGTAGAGAACGAACACCAAGCATTTCTACTAAATGTAAGAAATCGCCTCCAGGATTCGGTGTCCCAAGCACCTCATCGTGTAAATGCTGAACAATCAGAAGCTGTAGACCAAGGTTCTGCTGCAAATGGAAATGCAGGTGATACTAATTCCATAAACGAGTCTGGGGATGTCCAAATGGATGAGGGAGCAAATGCTCCCAATGGGAGTGCACAAATCGCGGATCCGAGGGAAGCTGCTTATGCTGAAAAGCTCGCAAAAGCTAAAGGGATTTTGTCAGGAGAAACATCAATACAGCTTACATTACAATTCCTATATAGCCACAATAGGTGACTCACATTACGCGATTAATCCTAACAGTTATCTTGATTCATTCTATACACAAGTAACTATATTGTTGTTCGTGAATGCAGGTCAGATCTTTTGATATTGAAGACAATTAAGCAGTCGGTAGAAATGCG
Organism: Iris pallida; assembly: GCA_029216955.1. Taxonomy (NCBI): domain Eukaryota; kingdom Viridiplantae; phylum Streptophyta; class Magnoliopsida; order Asparagales; family Iridaceae; genus Iris; species Iris pallida. The sequence continues at coordinate 2,065,403 of JANAVB010004796.1, forward strand.
AAATAGTGTATGCCACAGTGCTACTATATGTGCTAACGCGATAATGCACGCTGGAACAACTGTGGACACATTTCTAAGAGAAAACCTGGTAACTTTGTTTAATCTTACACTTTGAGCTCTGCCCTTACTGTATGCAAATGCCTAGTGGAGACCATAAACTGTTGCAACTTCATGTCACGTGATCTATGAATTGGCAGGAATGGCTCAGCAGAGCAACAAATTGGGCCAAGTTCAGTGCTACTGCTGGTCTTGGTGTTATTCACAGAGGCCATCTTCAGCAAGGCAGGTCTCTCATGGCACCATACCTACCCCAGAGTGGTGCTGTTGGTGGTGGCAGTCCATACTCTGAAGGTGGTGCACTCTATGCTCTAGGTCTGATTCATGCTAACCATGGTGAAGGCATCAAACAATTTCTTCGAGAAAGCTTAAAAAATACTAGCTCCGAGGTGGTTATTTTGCATTGTTAGTCTTTGGTGTGATTTTTACCAAATAACATGACTTCATAAGCTCCAAACTTACGTCATGCTGGGTTTTGATCGTTCAGGTTATCCAGCATGGAGCATGCTTAGGTCTGGGATTGTCAGCTCTTGGAACTGCAGATGAGGAAGTATACGACGAAGTCAAGAATGTTCTTTACACGGATAGTGCTGTTGCTGGTGAAGCTGCTGGTATTAGCATGGGATTGCTTATGGTTGGTACTGCAAGTGAGAAGGCGAGCGAGATGCTTGCTTACGCACATGATACACAACATGAGAAGATCATTCGGTTAGTATGACATTTCTTAACTATATTACTGTACTTCATTTCTTTGATGTCTATGTCCGAAGGTCCTAACTATTTTCACCATCACAGTATTATTGCATTATTTATTTCTCGTTCATTGCAAAATATTTCTTTTAGTTCTATACATATTTTTCTTTTAAATTTAAAGGGCCAGTCACTTACCGTACCCTGTGTGATTGTTCTATTCATGTTTCCTTCCAAGGAACATGGGCAGTTACGGTTGCAGACTTTCATCTTATATTGTAAACTGCTGATTTGCAAAGTTATGCTTGGTTAGGAATTATATAGTTACGTAACCAGCCCCGGAACAAACTGAGGATGTGTTTTAGAGAAGTTAACTCGAAAATTGCGATTCCGTCCTCATTATAGGATGTATGTGAGTCATGACATGAGAGGGACGATAATTTGTCTGTTTGTAGAATCTTTTTTGGTTAAGGTGGGGTTCGTTTGTGCCCCATGGGTGTCCCCATATCCAATGGAATAAACATGCAAGCCTTCTTTATATTAAATTTGTTATCCCCATGCCTCGGGCACTCGTCGATAATTCGGTTTTTTCAATTGCTTCTCATTGGGATATTTAATATTGTCTTAATAGATAACAAGAATTTTACTGACATATACCGCAACAGATGTTTTGTTGGGAAAGACCACTCTCTTTTAATCGCGACACTTACATAGATGACACATACACGTGTCATGTCCCTAGCCATCCGATTTAACCCTAATCCACCCTTCTTATACTCTTTTAACTTCCGTTGCGAAAAACAACTCTTTTTTGTTATATAGATAATTCTAAAAATGTATGTCATTTGGCTACCTTGGCTCTGGTTAGGCAAGATATTGAAGTGTGTTATTTTGCTGTAAAGTTAAGGACATACATGATAATCCTTTTGCCTTCTTATTCTCTTTGAAAGTAGATACACTTTATAAACGAGCTGAAGTTTCCTTTTGCCTTCTTATTCTCTTTGAAAGTAGATACACTTTATAAACGAGCTTAAGTTTCACATCTCACTTTTGGTTGATTTTATTTTATAACAAGTTTAAGTGTTTAACTAGTTGAGATCAACGTGCTCGAATATTAATTAAACTTGATACCATGCCCACTAGCTGTATTTTTTTTTGCTTGTGCTTCTAAACAAGAAAAGGAAAAATATAGACTGGTTTAGTTCTGCAAATGTATTCGACCATGCATCAAAATTTCTGCAAACGTTCAGGTTTCTACATTTACAGCACATAGGTCTTGTCCAGGTATGGGCTAAGGAAGGATTGATGGGTTGAATAGACAACAATTGACACAAGGGTTATCCCTTCTGTACGTGCATCTTGTTGGCGAGAGGGTTAAAGTGGACGGGGTTCCCTTTTATGAATTATGGAGCATTTTATATGGAGGTTACTACCGTACTAGTTACTAGTTGCAGGATCTGGCTATGAATGTGAAATAGACAGGAAGAATGAGAAACACAGCAATACTCGAGTTATATCATTAATCTGGTGGGGTTACGACAATAGGTTATCAGCTCTGAAAGAACTGTGTATCCAACTACAATGAGTTTGTAGGTTGTAAATAGAATTTTTGAAATGACCTATGTTTGGCCATTGTAGTCTATATGTTCTACCTGCACTAATTTATCCTTGTGCACTTGTTATGGATTCGCAGGGGGCTATCACTGGGAATCGCATTGACAGTTTACGGAAGAGAAGAAGAAGCTGATACACTGATTGAACAATTGACGAGAGATCAAGATCCCATACTTCGTTATGGTGGTATGTACGCGTTGGCGTTGGCCTACAGTGGGACTGCGAACAACAAGGCCATCCATCAGTTGCTGCATTTTGCTGTATCTGATGTTAGTGATGATGTGCGAAGGACAGCTGTCCTAGCCCTTGGATTTGTTCTGTACTCTGAACCCGAGCAGGTTTGTTCACTATTTTAGTTGTGGATACATCTAACGTGTAGGGAGGATTCTTGTACCCTGTTAGCAACAAGGACTAGACATAATTCATCATATATTAATTTATTCATCCACTTATTCTGGTCTTATGGAACATCATAGAGAAATGTGCTTGGCCTTGGGGTACCGCCATACCAGGCTAAATACTTAGCCATGGTACTAGGAAAAAGAAACATAATAGAGAAATTAAACTATATGTAATAGTTTGTCTTTGATTTCTACTTTCTACACTTAGTGATTTTGTCACAGTGACACAAAGTACTTGAATGAAACATAATTTCAAAGTTATTATTACTGTATACTATTTTTATCTTCTCAATCATTATATTGAATGGGATTGCAGACTCCAAGAATTGTTTCCTTGCTCTCCGAATCATACAATCCACATGTACGGTATGGTGCGGCTCTCGCAGTTGGCATATCTTGCGCTGGTACTGGTTTGAGTGAGGCGATATCCTTGCTGGAGCCACTTACTTCCGATGTTGTGGACTTCGTTCGGCAGGGAGCCCTTATAGCCATGGCAATGGTTATGATCCAAACCAATGAATCCTGTGACTCGCGCGTGGGAACATTCAGGTATCTCTTGTTATGAACATGTATCATGATATTGATTTCCTCACCACGATTTTCTTATATCATTTCTTTTTGTGATCTTATAGGCGCCAGTTGGAGAAAATAATTCTGGATAAGCATGAAGATACAATGAGCAAGATGGGTGCCATCTTGGCCGCTGGCATTCTTGATGCTGGTGGGCGTAATGTTACAATTAGGTTGCTCTCTAAGACAAAGCACGATAAAATCACAGCTGTTGTTGGGCTAGCAGTCTTCAGCCAATTTTGGTATTGGTATCCACTCACCTATTTCATAAGCCTTGCTTTCTCGCCCACAGCTTTGATTGGTCTCAATTATGATCTAAAAGTGCCAAAATTTGAGTTCTTATCAAATGCCAAACCTTCCCTTTTTGAATATCCACACCCAACCTCACCACCCACATCGGCATCAGCAGTTAAGCTGCCAACAGCTGTTTTATCAACTTCGGCTAAAGCAAGATCTAGGGCTAAGAAAGATGCTGAGCAAAAAGCCTTGGAGAAGTCCACCACTGATGACGCGTCAACCAGCTCAAGTTCAGGAAAGGGGTTAAAATCTTCAGAGAAAAATAATGACACAATGCAGGTAAGCTGCTGCTTCGTTGTTGAATCCATTAGTTATTCATAGTGATTGTTGGAAGTAAATACATTTCTTGTTTGTGGGGTCTCAGTTCTGGTCATGTTCACGTCTTGATTGACAAGACTGATGATTTGATGGATATTGTTGCTTTTGTTGGCAACATGTATGTTTCACCTTTCTTCTAAAATATGTGAAAAGCTAGCATGTCATGATTGCAGATTCCTGTACATTGATGATTAGGTGACGTGTATCTTTGTTAAGTTTCTAGTGTGTGCTGTAGGATATCAGGGGGGGAAGGACATGATTGCAAGCTTGCTTGCCTTTTGTATTTCTGCTCAAAGTTGCTTTTCATAATGACCTTATTATCATGAAGTGGTCCGTAACATCTCCTTCCAACTCTTCATTGAATCATCTCTTTGACGAGGAACTGGTTACAACTTGCAACAACTATTTGACCATGAGCTGTGTTGCATATATGGGCACGGATACGGGACATTGATAAAGATATGGGATATGGACATCTTCAAATAGGTAGAAAAGTAGTTTTTTGTTTTGCACGAATACAATACGGGCACAACATAGATACAGACACCATTTTGGTTTCTGTGTAACATCATGATGTAAAAATTACTGTCATTCAGAATTTGGTTTAGGCTTTGTTTTGGGAGTGTTGCTGTGTTTCAAAAAGCAGCGACCCACCTTTTTAAAAGCTGCCCCAAAATTGAACTAGCTTTTCAAGTTTTCTTGATAGCTGCTGGTACCAAACAGCTTCCGGGACTGATTCTCAAAAATATAAGCAGAAGCAGTCATGATAAGCAATAATTTCAAACCCAGCCTTATACTGTATTATGGATGTTTTGAAAGAAATAAGAAGTGTTTGATTGTTCTTTGCATTTCAGGTGGACAGTGCTGTGGAAAAGAAGGTGGAGGTTGAACCAACTTTCGAAATCCTGACGAACCCGGCTAGAGTAGTCCCTGCCCAAGAGAAGTTCATCAGATTTTTGGAGGGAAGCAGATATGTTCCTGTGAAGCTAGCACCCTCTGGGTTTGTCCTGTTGAGGGATCTACAGCCATCTGAAGCAGAGGTACTTGCTCTTACTGATGCACCGTCAAGTATGGTCTCACCTGCAAGTGGCCCTACGACAACAGGTCAGCAGGGCTCAGCTTCATCAGCAATGGCTGTCGATGAGGAGCCTCAGCCACCACAGGCATTTGAATATTCTACATAATCAAGAGATCTGAAGATGTCTACAGGGAAAGAAGGCTCACTTCAGCAATGGTTGCCATTCGAATCTTGTGAAGGCTCAGACTTCTCCTTTGCCTTGCGTTTTGTTATTCCATCTATTATTTTTCTCTACCAGCAAGTGATGTCTACCGGGAAAGAGTACAATGAACAGAAAGGCGAGGGATATGGCAAAGACATAGATCAAGTGGATATCCCTCTACCTCTTCTTTAGCCAGCAGGTAAAAAATTTGTTTTTCTTCTAACTGTTGACAATGATGAGCTGTTTCTTTCTTGGTTAGTGCCAGCCATATCTGTATTCATTCGGACATCATTTGTTTTCCCCCGTGTGCTACAAGTACTGGATCTCGTTATCACACTATTAAACTCAAGTCTGTTGGAAACTTTTTGGAAGCCTACAACTTGATACATTTGGAAGTGATTCATTTATCACGGTTGCAGGATAGTTGTAGTACCAAGTGTTCGATACTTTGGTTGTGTATTTTATATTTCTTACTATAAAAACCTTGACTTCGTACTTTGTCACACATTTCAGATTAAGCTTGGAAATGTTTAAGATATAGTAACTAAACTCAAGCCAATACTGGGTTTCTAATTTGACTATTGTTTTATAGAATGCTCGGCCTTGATTACTATCACATTCTTTCTAGCCAGTGGGACTTATTAGAAGCAACTATTTGTATCGGGTTATTTGTTTGAGTGTTGGGACGACGGTATTGGTAGAATTGATGATTTCTGATAGTAGATCTGATTTTGGTATCGAAAAGCAAATAATTATCAATAAATTATTAAAATTTAATTTTTATTTTCTTTTTACATGTTTTAAAGTTTTTTTTGGGTTGTTTATTGTAGTTTTGAAATTGTGAATAATAGATGGCCATGATTATTGGTTGATTTACCTGTGATATATATTATATATTGCGTTTCATTAGTTTTAGTTTTAAACGAAATAATATTATATGGATAAATGTTGTAAATTTATAGATATAACTTTCGACAAATGATATTGATACAATATGATATTGTCTGCGAATTAGTATATCGATACTTTTTGTTATTATTTTTTTCATTAATTTTTTTCTACCGGACTGATTGGAAAAGTAACTCCCAACTTCACCACCAGTATTGACCATCATCTATAGTGATCGATATTAGACTGCGAGAACCGTATCGATATTGGTCAAACTATGATTAGAAGATACGAGGGGTACTAATTCATCTATAATGCATTGTTTGTTTCACTGTTATGAATACAACTGAAGTTGCCTATTACTTCAAACCTTGATTTAGCAAAAATGGAATATTTTTACATGAGATGAATATATTTGAACTACCGGGTGATAGCATAAGGGAATTGGATGATTTGCAGATAAAAATGTTGGGAGTGATAAGAATTGTGAGAAATGACTCGAGTAAAAGAGAATAGCCATGGATTGAGGCAAAAATCACCCACTTAGTATTTTATTTATTTATACTATACTAATTGTATGGACTACACAATGTTTCTAAATTATCCAACACTCTAATTCATTTAGCCTGATCTTATAATATATTTTTTTTAACTTCAAAAATTATCTTTTAAATAATTGTTGTTGAGGGCTATTGATGTATGCTAAAGTTTGATACTGAAAGTCAAGAAAGGTGAGACAGAGAGAGGAATTGAAGGAAATAGAAGATGTACGTATTTCAATTTTAGAGTCAACAACTCAATTCCCTTTAGAAGTAAAACAACAATTGCTATTTGCTAATACAACCTAGATAGTTTGGAAACTACACTACTTTTTAGAGTAAGAGAGTGTTCTTATTCCACCTCTTTTGTTTTATATTAGAAGATCTTGTTGCACTATTCGCCCCCACTTGAAAAGATCTCATACTCGACTCCTCGAGTTTCATACACATTTGTTACTAGTGAAAATATCCCAAAAACTTAGATACATAACTATGAACGGATTTTTTCATATAGAGTAACACATATATAGGAAATTGTGGGTGGGGGGACGATTTTGCAAATTTGCAAATAAAGGGACAACCCGCCAACTGAGTTGGAGGGCTCTGTCACAGAAGTGATGAGCCCTCCAACTCAGTTGGCGGACCAGGGGCTGCTCCAACCCTCCAACTGAGTTGGCGGCTTGGAGTGGGTCCCACCACCCAACGACCAACAGCTTGCCAACTCAGTTGGAGAGTTAGAGCCCGTTTTTCCAACGTTCGGCCAGCTTCCCTCCCCTCCTACATAAGCAACCCAATTCTCACCATTGTTCTCTCATCCTCACCAATTCTCAGAGCACTTCTCTCATCCTTCTGCCTGCAATTTTTTGTCTTCTGTAAAGCTCCTACAAGCTTCTCTCTACAACTCCTACAATCTTTTTTCTACAAGTCTTCATGGATCGTAGCAGCGTAAGAATAGTGTGTTCGCACGGAGGTAACTTGAATGGGTTAGATTATGAAGGAGGGGAAACCCAAATTTTTTCAACTTTTATTAATAGTAGTTTTAAAATTTTACGTAATCTAATTATTGAACGTTGTTCTATTCGGTACGAATTTATTATAAAATCTGTTTTAAATTCTAGATGTTTTATAGTAGATGACGATGAAGCATGGAATTTTTTGCTTGAGATTAATTCACAATCACGATATATAAATATTTTTGTTATTCAAATATCCACGACATTTGATAATAGAAATAGTCAACCCATGAATTATTTTGCTGGTGCCAGTTCTTCCCAACAAATTGTTCCATCTTTTGAAGAAAATCATTCATCAGACGAATCTGACGATGATGATGATGATAACGACGAAAATAGTGATGATTTAATTGAAAATATAGAATATGAGTTAGATGATAATATGGATAATGCTACAACCCCTGAATTATTTGTTGGTAAAACATTTTCTTCTCGTTCTGAATTTAGAAGTTTCATAAGTAACGTTGCAATTGAACACAATTTTAGTTGTTCAGCTAATGCTATGAACAATGCTCGTGAAATTATTTATTCTTGTGATCAACCCAATTGTAATTGGAGAGTATATGTCAGATGCATTGGAACCGGAAAAATAGTTAAAATAATTACATTAGAAAGTCATCATTCTTGTTTTAGTACAGTAACAAGTGGGCGCCATCGATTAGCTACCGCTGTATGGATTAAGAGCAGGATAATTGGTATAATTAGGGATAATCAATCGTACAGTGCATCACAAATAGTTAAAGATATATATAGAGAACATCGTATACATATTAGTTATTCCAAAGCATGGAGAGCCCGAGAGATGTCATTAGCTGAAATAAATAGAAGTTATGTTGAGGCTTATGCTAGTCTTGAGGAGTATGCTTTTAGAATTATGGAGACGAATCCAGGTAGTAGATGTTTTCTTAAAATTGCCGAAGATAATAGCTTTCAAAGAATTTATATTTGTTTCAAGACGTGCATTGATGGTTTTTTAAGTGGTTGTTTACCAGTTATTAGTACTGATGCTACATTTCTTTCTTCCAAATATCAAGGCATCTTATTTATTGCTTGTGCTCATGATCCTAACTATCAATTATACCCTATTGCATATGCTGTTACTGAAGGTGAAAACAGTGATTCTTGGTCATGGTTTTTAAACTCATTAAGAATATCGTTTGAAAGTTCTCTTATTGATTGGAATAGAATTTCATTTATTTCAGATAAACAAAAAGGGTTAATAAATGCTGTGCAAAATGTTTTTCCAGAATCACCTCATTTTTTTGTATTCAATATTTCAAACAAAACATGAAACAGGTTGCGAGAGAAAAGACATTTGAAAACTTGTTAGACTCGCTTGCTAGATCGTACAATCCGACGGATGCAGAACACTTGTTTGAAATAATTAAAGCCGAAAATATAACATTGTATGATTGGCTTATTGGCGTGAATGATGAAAATTGTCGTTTTGTACATTGGATAACAGCGTACGCTCCTTGTCCCCGATTAGATATTAATACTTCTAATCTTGCTGAATGTTTTAACAATTGGATTAAGAGATTACGCGACAAACCAATAACAACACTCCTCGACGGCATTAGAGCGAAAATTATAACACTTCATGACAAGAATAGAAACAATGCTGAGAATATAGACACCGATTTCTGTCCGAAGAAGTTGAAAACTATGAATCCCATTATCAGAGAAAAGAATCATCTAGAACTATTAGATATTGATAGTTACACATATGAAATAATAGATCGTGCAACAAGTAGAACATACATTGTACGATTAGACGTTAGATCTTGTACATGTGGGAGATGGTACCATACTTATATACCATGTATACATGTATGTTTTGTGTGTAGATATTGTAACTATAATATTGAAAGTTATTATCATGCTCTGTTTTCTACCTCGAACTTGAGAAGTGTATACACAGCAAAGATGGAACCAATTCCAGTTCCCTACCAGATTCAAGCTGCTTTGGTAAGAGAAGAAATCGGAGTATCAGCCATACGACGTAAAGCCGGCAGACCAAAGAAGAATCGCGTCAAGGCCCATGAACCGTTGACAAGAGAACTACGTTGCAGTAATTGTGGTGCAATGGGACACAATCGAAGGAGATGTACTAGTCAGCCAAGAGAGTGATTGAACATTGAAATATGTACTAGTCAGCTTACTTGCAACTTTAGAAAATTTGTTATAAATATAGAAGATGTACTAGATGGATTAAAAGCATTGAATATTACAATAAAACTTGTCTTACATCATGGATTAAACATTGAATATTACAATAAAACTTGTCTTACATCATGGATACAAATCTACAGAGACCCTCGATCAAGGCGTCTATAATCTCTTCGTACCGCGTCTCTTAGGCCTAGTCGACCTCTTCGACCTGCTGTATCCTCCTCCGCCTGAGTCTGGGTCGGCTGGGTAGGCTGTGGGGCTGATAGAGTAGAAATTAACTGTGTGTAGTATTCTATCTCCTGGTAGTACTGCTGAGTCGATCCCTCCCCATAGTAGTGCTGAGTCGATCCCTCCCCATAGTACTGCTGAGTCGATCCCTCCCCATATTACTGCTGAGTAGGCGCCCCTCCATAGTACTGCTGAGTCGATCCCTCCCCATAGTACTGCTGACTAGGTTCCCCTCCAGAGTACTGCCGCGTCGATCCCTCTTCAGGAACCTCTTCTCCCGGAACCTCTTCTTCAGGAACCTCTTCTCCAGGAATATCTACTCCCCCATCCCTTCTACGATGACGTGAGTGTCTCCGCCTTACAATAGCTATTGGATAGTCCGACGGAAGACGAGACTGTACTGGGGGCATCTCGGGGTCCCGTCCAAGACCGAGACGATCAACACGGTCCACTAGTTCCCGCATAAGTCCGCGACTGTGCTCGAACGATTCCAGGCTAAATGGCACTTGGAAAGATTGTTCGTACTGAACACTCTAAAATATGATATGAAAGTAGCAAATGGTAAGTTGTACAATATCTACGTATATTTAGTTTTCAAGTTATAGTTTAGTCATACCAAATCAGATATTCCATCCACAAAAGCACGCAAACTAGGATCGTCTACGGATTTACACTTGAACCTTGGCTCCTCGAATTGGTATGCTCTGTTGATCATACGAGGGGCACCCTACCATTTCCTATAATTGTAATCACCAATATCTGCGTAAAAGATATTTAACACATGTTACTTAATATGTTGGAAGCTATTTCTACTTAATCAAGTGAAAAAGAATTAGTAACATAGGAACTTACACTCATTTGGAGATTGGATCATCGGAGACATGTCAATCACACTAAAATTGGTCATTCGACTGTTCCAAGATTCGATCATAGCATTGATTCTAGTCCTTGCGTTGGATGTAGCATAACTGATTACTGGTGGATCAACGAGAATTATTTGTCTCATCCCGAACTGACGAAGAACACGGTCTGCCGGGTGATATATACATTGTGAATCGATCGTATATAACATACGATCTATGCATGCTCAAAAAATATGAGGATCTCTTTATTTCTGGATCATCCTCTTTAATTGTATAAGGTGCCCAGATCACCTAATTAACGACCATGTATTAATGATAACTATAATAAATTAAATACTTTTAATCAAATAAATTAAATCGTTACCTCGCTACACTCCAATGTATCAAATTGTTCACGATATAGTGACATCGCCTTGTAGGTACAGTGTTGTTGATCGACTACATCTGTCGACCATCGCATAGCAACAGGAAATACTTCGTAATCACTAGTCATACTAGTTACCGGTCTACCAATAGAAAAATGTTCGTATGACCAAACCTACAATAGATAAATATGGTATTAGAGATATACTAAAATAAAAATATGCTAAAGTCGCTTAGAGATTTACCTGAATTAGTGAAATACATCTGCAAATACTCTTGCGATTAGTTCCAGTCACAAATTCGGTCAACATCGCGTAGAGATATGCTAGGGCAGCAGCTCCCCAAGCATGACCAGTGGGTTTTGCCAAATCATCTAAGAATGGTACAAGTCTAACATTGACCGTACCTCCCGATGCATCAGAAAATAGAAGAGCACCACACAAACAGAGCAAGTACGCTCTAGTACATTGAATAATCTGAAAAAGACATATTAGTGCGATCAAATATTCTGAAAAAAGACATATTAGTAATCTAAAAATTAAGCCTTCACAATTGCGTCTAAATTAAGTTACATACCCGACTATCATCTACGTCAACGTGTTCCTCGTCGATTGTGCGATCTATATCCATGAAGTTTCCACGAAGCCATGTTAATTTGACAAAACTGCTACCTCCTATATCGGATGGAGGTGCAACACAGAGATATCTCCTGATCAGATCGGGTGCAGATGGCGTATGATCGAAGTATATGGCATCACCAGTAATAGGCAAACCTAATATGTTTGCCACATCACATAAAGTGATCGTCATCTCGCCTACTGGAAGCTGAAAAGTATTGCGGTCTGGCCACCAGCGCTCAGCAAGACTAACGATAAGGTGAACGTCATGGATGAGAAACTTAATTTCATCTAAGTATTGAAATCCAAAAGACTACATCAAAGCCTTTTGAGCGGGATTTAACTCCTAGGATCGATATCTTCTCTGTTTCCTCCAGTTCCCATCCTCTCGGGTACGTAATTCCAGGTCATGATCGAATAACTATAGATAGTTTAACTAAATTAGAAATTAAAATTTCTAAATTAATAATAATTTTTTTGGGCATTTAACTAAATATTTTATTTTCGACTAAATATATTTCATATATTAATGAAACATACAAATTTATTTCAAACATACCTTTCCACTAAATATCTTAGAACATATGTGATTTTTTCGTTCATTCTTAATCATTTCAGTAGTTGGCCCATCTGGAATAAGATCGTCATTTTCTTCATCCATCTGTCGAATAAATAATAATAAATATGATTAAAATATGAAAATCTATAATACTTTTATTACTATGAATATGAGAGCATAAAAATATTGCTAGTGTAAAAAAAATTCATAATTTTTTTCTTACCGGAGACAATTTGCCGTTTTTGCTACAAGTTGATGTGCATATGTGGGAGAGAATAGGAGTAAGAGGGGAGGGGGGAGAGGTTCTGTGAAAGAGAGGAAATGGATGCTGTGAAAGTGAAGGGGGGGGGGGGGGGTAGAAATAGGATATGGGGGGGGGGGTAAAACGAATGGAAAACAGGGGGAGGCTGGTCGTCGGTAAACCGCAGCCCCCAACCCGCCAACTGAGTTGGAGGGTTGGCTGCCACCCCAACCCGCCAACTGAGTTGGAGGGCTGGCAGTAAGCCGCCAACTCAGTTGGAGGGTTGTCCTCCTTCATGCAATTTCCCAAACTTATCCTCCCACACGTAATTTCATATAAATTTATTACTGTATATAAAAAAATACGAACTATGAAAGACTCAAACGTACATTGCCATGTGTCTTTTTGTCCCATAAAAACCTACGTTACTCATGCATGATAACTCTCTCTCTCTCTCTTTCTCTGTGTGTGTGTGTGTGTGTGTGTGTGTGTGTGTGTGTGTGTAACCAAACATGAAAAAAAACATTTATTCTTTCCTTGACACGACACTAAGGTACTGTTTGGGAATGGTGGAAAATGGGAGGAAGGAAAAAGTTGAGGGGAAAGTGAGAGAAATTTTTTAAATGATGGTGTTTGGAAAGGATGAGAGAAAATGGGAGAGGAAAATTTGAGAGAAAAAAGTAGGTGGATCCCATTAAAATTTTTTTCTTCCAAAAGTGGGAGAAAAATGGAAAGAGATGAGAGAAATTTGAGTGAATTTACCCCACCACCCTTCAAAAAGTTAATATTAAATCATCATTTGAGAATACCAAGGAGGAAATAGTAATTATACCTCTATCCATAAACAATAAAAAATTGTTTTTAAACTTTTTCTTTCTCTACTTTTTGTCCATCCAAACAAAGGAGGGGAAAATTAACTTTACTTTCATTTTACTCTCCTCCATTTTCCTTCCCCTCAAATTTTTCTCTCCCTCCCCACAAATGTTCCCAAACACAGTGTAAGCTAATAAGAAGATAGTGGTCATGGTGCCCAACGTAGCCTAGTGTCATTCCTAGTTTACTGGTATACTCGGGATCGGACATCTCTGTAAATCAAATTTATTTTTGCATGTATGGATGTATCTAGAAAGAGTCAACTTTATTGTTGCATGCATGAATGTATTTAAAAAACCTAATAGTCATATTCATTATGCTTGATGTATCTTGAGTCCTATAAATAGCTATGGTTGTAGTGCGGCAAAAAACAAAGTTGTTTATTCAGCTCCTAGAAATTAATAATCAATCAAATATCCTCTTTTTGTGTTATCATCCTCTTTGTATCCTACAAAGTCGTATCAGAGCCAAAAGAAAAAAAATCACCTCAAATAACAACCATGTCTCTCTTGTGCCTTGCTTTAATAGAGAAAAATATGATTATTGGAGCAATCTGATCATGAAGCTATGCCTTGAATCTCAAGATCTATGCAGTACCGTTGAAGAAGGAGTAGAACAACCAGCAAATAAAAGTCAACTATCCGAAGCACAAAAAATAAGGATAAGAGACAAAAAGACAATTAAGACACTATTCCAAATCAATTAAACAATTGAAATTCCAGTCTATGAGAGAATATCCAAGGCAAAAAGCTCTCAGGAGGCGTGGACAATTCTTGAGACAACATATTTTGGCCAAGGTCAAGTAAAAAAGCCTGATCAAGCTCTCAAGTCCAATGTCACGTCTATGGGAGGCCGTGATTCTTCTCAGAACCGCGGACCCGAAAGAGGCAAGAATTTCCTATGACGAAGTACAAATTTTCATGAGAAAGGAAGAGGTTATTCCAACAATAACCAAAATGAAGAAGAAAAAAAACTTCAACTCCAGATACTCACAAAGAGGCTGACAAAGAGGACGAGGTTGTGGACATCAAAGAAGAAGGGGTACTTCGTGACTATTTTGAATGCTATTATTGCAACAAACCAGGTCATACAATCAATGAATGCTTGTATAAGCAACAGGATGACAAAAAAAAGAAAAAAAACGGGCTACGTTCATGAAGCAAAGGTAATCATCAAGACACTCTGTTGCTTGCTTGTTATGGTGATAACTTGGATAATTTGTGGTATATCTTGATAGTGGTGGTAGCAAGCATATGGCAGGAAATAAGAATTTATTTACAAGCTTAACAAAATTTGACCATGGCCAAGTAAAGATTGGTGATGATAGAGCATACAAAATAGAAGGCGTTAGTGAAACATTTATCAAAACAAGATCAGAAAGTATCGAAAAGATGTGAGGTGTATACTACAATCCTGGACTAAAAAGCAATCTTCTAAGTGTTGGTCATCTCTTAAAAAAGGTCTGATATTCATTTCAGAAACAATGCTTATTTCTTGTTGAAGAACAGTCAATTTGTTGCAAAGATTGATTGCAAAAAATAATATGTTTTCCCTAACAATACGGACTACTACTTATCATGTTTCAGACTTTCAGTAGTGTTGACAGTGGAAGCTCCAAACTATATATGGCATGACAGGTTTGGTCATTTGAAGCTTGAATCAATTAGTGACAAAGAAGATGGTCAAACGACAACATCAAATTTATTTCTCTGATGATGTTTGTGAAGATTGTCAAATCAAAAAGCGTCATAGATCTTCATTCCCATTCCAATCCACTTGTCGTGTCAAGAAGCCACTTCAACTTGTTCATTCAGATTTACGTGGACCATGCAAGTTACATCTCATGGAGGTAGTCGATATTTTATCTCCTTTATTGATGATTACTCAAGAAAAGTATGGACTTATTTCCTCAAAGAAAAATCTGATACTTTTCAAGCCTTTAAAGATTTCAAAGCTGAAGTTGAAAACTTTTTTGGCCTTCATATATAAACTTTGAGAACTTATCGTGGTGATGAATATCTTCCAAATGAATTTAAAAGATTTTGTATAGATCATGGAATAAAGCATCAACTAATTGCCAAATATACACCACATCAAAATGGTATTTGTGAAAGAAAAAATGGCACCATTATGGACATAGTGAGGTGTATACTCAGTAGAAAGAAGTTGGAGAAAGCTTTATGGGCCGAAGCTCTTTCATGTGTTGTTTACTTGATAAGAAGATCACCAACAAAAAGTTTATAGAACATCACACCTCGTGAAGCATGGTATATTGTCTTGTATCTTGTTCCCTGAGTTTACTTGTGTTTGGGAGGGGAAATACTACAGATGTGTGATCAAACCCAAGTTACAATTTATGTGAATAGCTTAGGCCTCGCATCGTGCATGCGGGACCGAAGCCGTACCATTCTATGTTCCATGTTCAACCCAAGTCGATCACACACTCTGGATGTATTTCGATATATTGCATACGTCAGGTTCATTGTATATTTCATGTTCAGGCTTTATTTCATGTTCCCTGTATTCCCTGTATTTACTTCTCAGTATTTATGTTCAGGTTTTATTTCATGTTCCTATTTCTCGTTCTTTATATTTTTTCTGTATTCATTACCATATCATGATGTTCATGTTCATTTCCTTGGATATACTTAGCTCCGCTCCTGACTAGGATATATTGCAGGTGAGATGGAGGCTATCTGTGACACTTATTACGGGCAGGAGCCTGGAGGCACCTATGAGCTAGCCGATGTTGCTATGGACTTAGAGGTTGAGGAGGCCTAGTAACTACCCATTTAGTTTCATTTGGACTTTGTATTAGAGACATCAATTTACATTTCATTTGCTGGAAAATGTAATAACTCTTAGACATGTACTTTGATTCTGGGATTCGATATTATAGATGCTGTGGTTTATATTCATTCTTATCTGGACTTGTAGTTTCCCTAGAGATTGGTACAGCTTACTTCATCGTGTCTAATGACGAAGGCTGGGCGTGTCCGACTCGTGTCTGATTATTCGGGAGCGGATCGTAACATGTTTTTAGTGGTGGCCCATGCAGGTCCATCCTAATGGTACCTTGGTATTAGTGTACTATTAGGACTTGATGAAACTAGGAAAACTTGATCACAGCATAGGAAAATCAGAAAATAAAGGTATATCAGGTACATCAGGTACATTGATATTATAAAACATTATTTATTTTTAGGTTTTAGGGTTTGTCAATCACTACCAAAATTTATCGATTTAGCGACGGCCCTATCCGTCGCCAATCCGACAGGAATTTCCATTAGCGACCGATCACAGACGGGTTTTGGCCAAAAAAATCCGTCGGCAATCAGCTCGTCGCTAATAACTGTCCGTCGCTACGTAGTCGTCATGCGACGGAATAGCGACGTTTTGTCGACTTAACAATACGAAGCAATAGCGACGACTTTCCGACGGACTATCGTCCATTTCAAGTATTAAGTACTGAACTGTGTAGACAATAGCGACGTAAAGTTCCGTCGATAACCCGTCGTAATAGCGTATCAGAGTGTATCATGCTGTCGCTAATCCGTCGACGCCTTCGATAACAAAGGACGGATTAGCGACGGTTTTCTGACAAAAAATCCGTCGGTAAGGTTCTGGAAATTCTTGTCATTTCCAGCAGCATGGCGACGGAACAGTCGTCGCTATTCCGTCGATATCTGTCGACGGAATAGGGACGGATTATCCGTCGACCATGTTCTGGAAATTCTTGGTATATCCAGAAAAAGGGCGACGGATAGGTCGTCGCTATTCCGTCGAACTATATGCTATGTCGACGGATATTCCGTCGACCACCCGTCGCTACCTGGAAATATTTTCAAATCTCCAGATAGCGACGGATTAGCCGTCGACAAGTAGTCGGAAACTGGTAATATCTGTCGTGCAACGGTCGCAAGTCCGTCGCTAACTGAGAATATTTTGAAAAAAAATTACAGCGCTTTCCCTGTTCGCAAAAATATGCATAAACCAAACAAATATATAATGCACACCAATTATCCAACAATCACATAGACCAAATATATAATGCACACCAATTATCCAAGAATTACATAGACCAAATATGCACATACGAATTTAATGCACACCAATTATCCAAGAATCATATAGACCAAACCAAATTAATATAAAATAGACATCAATTATCCGGAAGAGTAACCTAATATCCGTCGTTATAATCCGATCATAGCACAAATATTTCAAAATTTCCACAAATATTCCAAAACACATGGGAAAATCGACTTTGGCCTCAACAAAGACCACAAGTCAGACGATGAATCCTCACAGCCAGGGATCATAGTTGCGTTGAGGTATGTACCATTCTATCAGCCACTTTGCATACGAAGGCTCAATCTGGTTGAGGTCTTCTGTAGAGACAGGAGGGTCGGTCCGGATGCTACTACTCTCTGACGGTGGCTCCTCCTTAACTTCAAGCTTGGGAGCAATCTCTTCCCTGATGGTCATCGGTTCTTCCTTGACCTCGACCTTTGGTAACACCTTCTCCTTAACAGTCACCAGCTCTTGTTTGACGACGGAGACTTCCTCCGTGTCGACCTCCAAGGGTTTCTTGCCTCGACCCCTTCCTCGACTAGCAGCACCACCTCGACGAGTCCTAGGAGCCATCTTTCTGATAACAGAAATTTTCATATAGGGTAAAGAAATTTACTCAAATTATAAAAGTTGTGACGTTGGTTTTTTGCGTTCATCATCATTAGAGGGAGCAGCACTGGAAAAGTTGTGACGTTGGTAGCATGAGAGAGTAAAAATCTGTATCACAAGACTAACAGAATTACTATGTAATTATGTACTCACCAATAATCGGATGTAACTGGAGTCGTTGATCCTATCGTGCAGTAATTGGTGGATCCGCTGGTATAGGCCGGATGTACTTAGTTTCTGCCTCGCCAGTCGAATGGCTCAGAACACAACCCAAGATTCATTCTAGCATATATTAGTGTTGGATTTCTTGATTCTGTTACGTTCTTCAGATACTAGATACGATAAGAACATATACTATACCATATGTACAGAACATAGATGATTCACACTAATATATGCTAGAATGAATCTTGGCTTGTGTTCTGAGCCATCCGTTCTGATCAAGTATCTTCCTTCTCCTCTCCTCCACTTGGCTCTGAAACCATCTGCTCCTTCCTACTTCCCTTCTTTTTATTTGACTCTCTCAGCCACATATGATATCCAGCTCAAGTGTAGAGTCGGGGGAGAATAAGTGGGCAGAAAGATGAGGGGGAAGCAGCACAGCCGACGGCATGATCCGGAGGAAGTACAGAGGTTTTCTTCAACATACGTAGGAGAACTATAAGGATATATCTTTTCACCACATATTACCTTGTCAAAGACCCTTTATGTGACAACCATGTCACCGCGGTATCGGAAGACTAACATGTCATAATTTTCTAAGCCGTGTGTTTTGACATAATCCTCCAAACTCTTTCCTGCTATGTAATAATGCAAGATTACTACATAGGAGAAAAGAGTTGGGAAGATTATGTCAATACACACGGCTTAAAAACTTATGACATGTTAGTCTTCCGACACCGCGGTAACATGATATTCACATGAAGGGTCTTTGACAAGATGACATGTTGTGAAAAGATATATCCTTTTCTCCTACGACTGTTGAAAAAAAACTCTGTACTTCCTCCGGGTCATGCCACCGACTGTGCTGCTTTTCCCTCCTCTTCCTGTCCACTCCTTCTCCCCCGACTCTACACTTGAGCTGGATATCATATGTGGCTGAGAGAGTCAAATAAAAAGAAGGAAAGTAGGGAGGAGCAGATGGGTTCAGAGCCATGGTGGAGGAGATGAGAAGGAAGATGCTTGATCAGAACGGATGGCTCAGAACACAAGCCAAGATTCATTCTAGCATACATTAGTGTGAATCATCTATGTTCTGTACATATGGTGTAGTATATGTTCTTATCGTATCTAGTATCTGAAGAACGTAACATAATCAAGATGAACTCACTAATGTAATACTAAGACATCATCTACTACTATATAAGATATAGTGATAGGTTGTCGTATCATCATTGCCGAGGGATAAGGGTCGGAGGACAGTCAACTTTATCTACGGCTACATAGTTTCTGCCTCGCCAGTCGAATGGCTGCAGGGACTATATGTCCTGATCACCATGTCGTACTGTAGACTAATGCAAATGGAGCTAGAAATATCCGTCGCTAACCGGTCACTAGTCTGTCGGTAACTGAGAATTTTTTTGAAAAAAAATTGCAACACTTTCCCTGTTCACAAAAATATGCATAAACCAAACCAATATATAATGCACACCAATTATCCAACAATCACATAGACCAAATATGTACATACGAATTTAATGCACACCAATTATCCAAGAATCATATAGACCAAACCAAATTAATATAAAATAGACATCAATTATCCTGAAGAGTAACCTAATATCCGTCGTTATAATTCGATTTATCTTCAAGTGTGAGAACGGATGGCTCAGAACACAACCCAAGATTTATTCTAGCATACATTAGTGTGAATCATCTATGTTCTGTACATATGGTATAGTATATGTTCTTATCGTATCTAGTATCTGAAGAATGTAACAGAATCAAGATGAACTCACATAATGTAATACTAAGACATCATCTACTACTATATAAGATATAGTGATAGGTTGTCGTATCATCATTGCCGAGGGATGAGGGTCGGAGGACAGTCAACTTTATCTATGGCTACATAGTTTCTGTCTCGCCAGTCGAATGGCTGCAGGGACTATGTCCTCACCATGTCGTACCGTAGATTAATGTAAATAGAGCTGGAGCCAAAATACAGAAACCAAAATACAGAATCAAATCCCTGGGTTCGCCGAAAATACAAAACACAGTTCTAATTCATATGTATTTTAAGTGTGAGAACGGATGGCTCAGAACACAACCCAACCGGAGAGGATACTCTGAAAGATCCATCTGAGTAGGACGTATACTCTGAGAGATCACCTTTACAAGAATGATATCAGTAGTGTGATTGAGTGCTGGAGGAGATATTATCAGATTATACGTCCTACTCAGATGGGTCTCTCACCGTTACTAATTTTTTCTGACAGCATGGTGGATGTGCTCCGTCAACAGATTCTTGCTCCGAGCCAAAACTTTACCTCAGAGCTCAAGTGGACATCCTTCGTGTAGAGCTCGAGTGAGAGGTTCCTGACAGCATGGTGGTCTCCTTTGTTAAAGTATCCGTGCTCGTCCCACAACCAATGTGGGATGAGCATGGATACTTTGACAAAGGAGACCACCATGCTGTCAGGAACCTCTCACTCGAGCTCTACACGAAGGATGTCCACTTGAGCTCCGGGCCAAAGTTTTGGCTCGGAGCAAGAATCTGTTGACGGAGCACATCCACCTTGCTGTCAGAAAAAAATAGTAACGGTGAGAGACCCATCTGAGTAGGACGTATACTCTGATAATATCTCCTCCAGCACTCAATCCCACTACTGATATCATTCTTGTAAAGGTGATCTCTCAGAGTATACGTCATACTCAGATGGATCTCTCAGAGTATCCTCTAGTGATAGGTTGTCGTATCATCATTACCGAGGGATGAGGGTCGGAGGACAGTCAACTTTATCTACGGATACATAGTTTCTGCCTCGCCAGTCGAATGGCTGCAGGGACTATGTCCTGATCACCATGTCGTAGTCCAATACAATCCAGAGATTGACACAGTACTAATTCATATATGTAGTCCAATACAAATAGTCTAATACAAAAACAATCCAATACAAATAGTCCAATACAAATAAGTACTAATAGCTAATGAGAACCACGCAGCTCACGCAAACGCTCAGTGATACGATCACGCAACCACCTCGAAAAAGCGAGATTTTTCGCATGAGGAGAGATATCGTCCCTTGCAAGTGCTGCATGAATAGAACTCCATATCTCACTAGCTACCGGTGCTGGATGAATAGAACTCCCGGACTCACTAGCAACCGGTGCCACTTTCTCCTTAACTGTAGGGGGAGCCACCTCTGCATTCACTGTTTCCCTCAAACGACGTGCCGTTCCTCGGGTCATGGGTGCCATCTGGTAAGATCGATAGTCACAAATAATATAATTGTAACATAAGCAAGCTAACTAAAGGAACCATCATGTAATTTGAGTACATTTTCGAAAGCCGATAAAGTATAAAAATTCGATTTTTTGCCAAGTGTGAGAACGGATGGCTCAGAACACAATCCAAGATTCATTCTAGCATACATTAGTGTGAATCATCTATGTTCTGTACATATGGTGTAGTATATGTTCTTATCGTATCTAGTATCTGAAGAATGTAACAGAATCAAGATGAACTCACATAATGTAATACTAAGACATCATCTACTACTATATAAGATATAGTGATAGGTTGCCGTATCATCATTGCCGAGGGATGAGGGTCGGAGGACAGTCAACTTTATCTACGACTATATAGTTTCTGCCTCGCCAGTCGAATGGCTGCAGGGACTATGTCCTGATCACCATGTCGTACCGTAGATTAATGCAAATGGAGCTGGAACTGGAGCCAAAATACAGTACTACTTCACCATGTCGTACCATTTTACTCTCTCTCTCCTCTCCCCTCTCCGGCACTCTCACTCTCTCCGGCGCTCTCACACTACTAATTCCTATGTGTTTTAAGTGTGAGAACGGATGGCTCAGAACACAACCCAAGAATCATTCTAGCATACATTAGTGTGAATCATCTATATTCTGTATACATATGGTGTAGTATATGTTCTTATCGTATCTAGTATCTGAAGGATATAACAGAATCAAGATGAACTCACATAATGTAATACTAAGACATCATCTACTACTATATAAAATATAGTGATAGGTTGTCGTATCATCATTGCCGAGGGATGAGGGTCGGAGGACAGTCAACTTTATCTACGGCTACATAGTTTCTGCCTCGCCAGTCGAATGGCTGCAGGGACTATGTCCTGATCACCATGTCGTAACGTAGATTAATGCAAATGGAGCTGGAAATATCCATCGCTAATCGGTAACTAGTCCGTCGCTAAATGAGATTGTCACATACACATATGTATATCACAGCTAGATGTATAGATATATACATCTATACAGAAGCACACAACTGATAGAACTCGCACTGTCCTTGAGACAGTGAACATATACACCATGAATCCAAACCCCATATTCACATTTACTAATCCAAACACCACCAAACTAATGGATAACACCCAATATGGATAACACATTATTTAGCCAATATATAAACTCAGATGAATTTGAGAAGCAAAGCCACCCGCCGCCCCAAGCCCACTGCCCAGCCCCCGACGCAAGCCAGCCGCCCAGCCCCCGACGCCCCAGCCCTAAGCCCGCCTCCCAGACCCCGACGCCCCCGCCCCAAGCCTACCGCCCAGCCCCCGACCCAAGCCAGCCGCCCAGCCCCCGATGCCCCAGTCCCAAGCCCGCCTCCCAGACCCCGACGCCCCCGTCCCAAGCCCACCGCCCAGCCCCCGACCCAAGCCAGCTGCCCAGCCCCCGACGCCCCCACCCCAAGCCAGCCGCCCAGCCTCCGACGCCGCCGCCCCAAGCCCACCGTCCTGCCCCCGACCGAAGCCAGCCGCCCAGCCCCCGACGCCCCAGCCCCAAGACCGTCTCTCAGACCCCGATGCCCCAAGCCAGCCGCCCAGCCCCCGACGCCGCCGCCCCAAGCCCACCGCCCAGCCCCCGACCCAAGCCAGCCGCCCAGCCCCCGACGCCCCAGCCCCAAGCCCGCCGTCCAGCCCCCGACGCCCCCGCCCCAAGCCCACCGCCCATACCCCGACCCAAGCCAGCCGCCCAGCCCCCGACGCCCCAGCCCCAAGCCCGCCGCCCAGCCCCCAACGCCCCCGCCCCAAGCCCACCGCCCAGCCCCCGCCCAGCCCCCGCCCCAAGCCCGCCGCCCAGCCTCCGACGCCCCCGCCCCAAGCCCGCCGCCCCCGCTGCCCCTATACGACACCGCGAGAGAGAGAGAGAGAGAGAGATCGAGAGAGAGAGAGAGAGGGGGTTACCTTCGGGAGAGAGGGAGGAGAGGACGCCGACGCCGACACCGACGCCGATCACCGAAGCCGACACCGGCGAGAGAGAGAGAGAGAGAGAGAGAGAGAGAGAGGAGAGAGAGTAAATTTGGGGGGGAATGCGAAAAGTTTCCTCCGCCGTTTTATTTAAAGTCTGGTACGTATATTTAGCGACGGACTAGCGACGAAACGATTCCTGTCGCCCAGTAGTCGCCCTGTTTGATACTTGCCGACTGAATATCCGTCGCTACGTGGTCGAAGAAATGTTCTGCCAATTCTTTACACAATTTGCGCCAAATAATCGACTGGGTAGCGACGACTACTGTTCCGTCGCTATATCACCGACTACCTAGCGACGGATATGCGACCTTTCTTCCCCCTTAAATTGAAATAAAAAATGTAAAGGAGTATAGTCGGTAATCCGTCGGCGAGCTGCCACGAAGCCGTCGCTAACGCCGAACTAAAAATTTTCGTCGCTAATTGTCCGTCGCTAATTTACTGTATTTTGGTAGTGAATCAACGAAGTTTTCTTTCTATTGCAGGATGGTCAATATGAGAAAGACCGCGGATCAGCTCGGAGTTGCAGGCAGTACGGGACAGTCTGCACCAGACGTTCCAGTAGAGTAGCTTCCGCTACCGCCTCCTATCTTTCCTCTGTTGTCCCCGACGATGATGTTCGACGGCACCCAGGTGATGGCCATGTTCCAGTAGTTCATGGAGGCTCAGAACCACCAGGCCGTACAGTTCCGAGCAACAGTCGTGGATGCACTCATGACTCGAGAGCCGGCAGCACCAGCACCGATAGCACCTCCAGCACCAGCAGCACCGAGACCGGAGATCGCTAGGGATTACCAGAACCTCTGTCCGATGGATTTCTGGAGCCATGAGGGGATCGTATATGCGGATGAGTGGCTAGAAAATGCGGAGCGGACGCTGAAGATGGCAAAAATTCTTGATGACTTAAAGGTGGAAGTTGCAAGCATGCGACTATTTAATCTTGCCAGAGCCTGGTATCGAGAGGAGCCTCAGTTAGCTGCCCCCCAGGTTCTTTGGACAGACTTTAAAACTGTTCAAGGAGAAGTTCTTCCCAGACGTAGAGCGAGACGAGCTTCGGATGCAGTTTGAGGCACTGCAGCAGGGGACCATGACGGTGGCAGAGTATATGTCGGAGTTCATCCGACTCAGCAGGTTCATAGAGAACCTAGTCGGCACACCAGAGGAGAAGGTTTGGAGGTTCAAGAAGGGCCTCACCAAAGAGTTGCGGCATGCAGTGGCGATCAGCCAGGCGATGACTTATGCGAGCATCCTCAAGATTGCTCAGGCTGTAGAGAATGAGATGGACCCGAGGCTCAAGAGGGATAGGGACATCGACAGTAGCATCTATCAGGCACCGACGAAGAGGACTCAGATTCAGACTCAGACGAGGCCACCACAGCCGGTGGCAGTTCAGCATCGTCCTGCCAGAGTTTCAGCAGTTCAACATCAGAGACAGCAGGGGATCACTTGCACATACTGTCATCGGCCAGGACACCACGTTGAGGTCTGTCGCAAGAGGCTCGGACTTTGCCTATTCTGTGGGTCAGACGCTCATCAGATGAGAGACTGCCAGCAGGCCACAACCAGACTAGCAGGAGGACCCTGAGGAGCTGGAGGACCACCACATGCGTCACCCAGAGCACTACCTGCTGTACCCCAGAGAGGTCCAACTCTACCACCTCAGCAGCAGAGATTTGCACAACACCAGCAACTGCAGAGAGGAGGACCATAGCAGGGACGTGCTTACGTCATGGCCGCAGTTGAAGAGAAGGAGGCAGCTCTAGATGTTATTACAAGTTCTATCATCTTATATTCATTTTCTGCCATTGTATTGTTTGATTCTGGAGCCACATATAGCTTTGTATTATATGAGTTTCTGTGTAGACACAGCTTCACACCTAAGCCCACTAGGAGGAACTGTCAGATTATGACAGGAGGAGGTGTAGTGCCAGTTAGTGAGATGGTGGATTGCCCTATCACTATAGCTGGGAGGGAGCTTAGAGCTCGACTTCTAGTGATGCCATTGCCTGGATTTGATATAGTCCTCGGCATCGACTGGTTGAGTGAGCAGTTTGCTGTAATAGACTGCCATGAAGGGAAGGTTACTTTCAACCCACCTGGAGTTCCACCGTTCGAGGTTAGAAGACAGATCGCAGAGAGGCCAGAGGGAGTCTACTTTGGAGCAGTTGCAGAAGACCAGGAGTTGTCACATCTGTTGATTGCAGAGTTTTTCGACGTCTTTCTCGAGGAGTTGCCAGGATTGTCGCCAGATCGAGATGTGGAGTTCAGCATCGACTTAGTGCCCGGATCAGCTTCGAAGTCCCAGCATTGCTACAAGATTAACCCGAAGGAAGCTACAGAGTTGAAGGCCCAGATTGATGAGTTGGATGGCAAGGGTTTTATTCGGTCTAGTGCTTCATCCTGGGGAGCACCGGTACTCTTCGTACCGAAGAAGAATGGGACTGTTAGGATGTGTATCGATTATCGTGTACTCAATAACATCACCATCAAGAATAAATACCCGTTGTCGCAGATAGATGAGCTATTTGATCAGCTGAGTGGGGTGAAGGTCTTCTCAAAGATTGACCTTCTGTTAGGGTATCATCAGATGAAGGTTCGGGAGTAGAATATTCCGAAGACAGCTTTCAATACTCGCTACGGCCAGTATAAATTCTTGGTGATGCCGTTCGGACTCACCAGTGCCCCAGCAGTATTTATGAACTTGATGAATAAAGTTTTTCACAAGTATCTGGACAAGTTTATCGTAGTCTTCATTGACGACATCCTGATCTATTCAAAAACTGAGGAAGAGCATGTGGAGCATCTGTGGATTGTGTTGAAGATTATGCGGAAGAAGAAGCTGTACGAAAAGCTCTCGAAATGCGAGTTCTTCTTGGACAGAGTGGAGTTCTTGGGGCATGTGGTAACTAGAGAGGGGATTTTTGTAGATCCTAAGAAGATTGAAGATATGGAAACTTGAACACCTCCCAAGTCAGTAGCTGAGATTCATAGTTTCCTGGGGCTAGCAGGTTACTATCGAAAGTTTGTAAAAGATTTTGCCAAGATAGCAGAGCCAATGATGAAGCGGAAGGACGAGGAGTTCATCTGGAGCGACGCCTGCCAGTCATTATTTGAAGAATTGAAGAGAAGACTCACTATAGCACCAGTTTTAGCTTTACCATCCAGATCTGGAGGATTCGTCATCTACAACGATGCATCAGGAAAAGGCTTGGGATGTGTGCTTGAGCAGAACAAGAAAGTTATTGCTTATACTTCTAGACAGTTGAGGCCTCATGAGAAGAATTATCCCATACATGACTTGGAGCTTGCAGCAGTCATTTTTACCTGGAAACTGTGGAAGCACTATTTGTATGGAGAGAGAGTAGACATCTTCACGGACCATAAAAGTCTGAAGTATGTCTTTACTCAGAAGAAACTGAATATGAGGCAGCGAAGATGGCTGGAACTCATGAAGTGTAACGCCCCAGTCCCAAAATACTTGGGACTAGATACGTATCATGCCAGCTGTATACATACGAGTATAAGAGATGTTCGTATGTATACATAAGCTGTGAAATATAGAAAGCCATGACAAACTAAATAAATCTCATCCACAATTACTAAGGTTTAATGACATGATCAAATAGTTATTTGTACAAATGTTGGACGGAGACATATCCGCTACCAATAAATTTAAATAAGAAGAAATGTACAAATAAATGATTTGTTCGAACGAAGCAAATGACGAGTCCAAGAGCAATCATCACGAAGGAAGGAATGGCTCTAGCTAGAGCACCTGCAAGAAACCACGAAACACACACCTGGAGAAATCACCAGGTCCTCAGAGGGACGTAACAAGATACAGGAAGAACATGCCATGTATAACTGCATAAGTAACTACTATAAATCAATACGACAATAGGGTCCCTAACCATCTATGTGATATGTACTTTGAGGACAATATTCTATGCAGGGGCTGTAACGGATTCACGCAAGCAAGTAATAAAGAGTGGCCGTCAAGTAGCGCTCATCCGAGACACTATCGGCCGGGCATCAAGTAGCACTCATCCGAGTCACTATCACCCATAAATGTGTAAAAAGTAAATGTAGCCCCTACTGTCACGCCCCGACCCGGAATCACCCGAATCATCGTCCTCGCAGGGGGCGTGATGCCGCACGAGCCTGGATTTGCGCTCGTACAAGGCAAGACAACAAGTTCTCAAATGGTTATCTTTTGATTCGATATTAACAACGATAGGAAAATAGAGTATGCAAAACAATTCTCTTTATTGATATTCGAAACTGAGATTACAATGGCTTTCGATAGCCTAATAATATATGCCAGATTGGCTACAACACTCAGGTTCTCTCTTGCCCACAAAGGATTTTACCGTTCCATACATCATGTCTTCTATATCTCGGCCGTATCAATCCAGTTGCGTAGTTCGAGCGTAAATGTGATCGCACACTTCAATGCGCTTCGGCATTCCAAGCCTCAATATGTTCAAGCAACGCTTCGCCGCGAGCAATCCATTCCCTGCACCCTGCATGAAGCTGGTGGGGGATCAGTACGTTCGTCCTCGCATGTACTGAAGCAGAGATCATCTTTCCAAACCGACATTTTAATATTTATGTTGAATCATGCAACTTAGCTTATGATCTTGCTATGTTCTCCTTAGGGTCAATTTCATGGCATCTTCGAAAGCGTAAAGTATGTTATCATAGCATTATGTTATCGAATTGAATGTACAAGCAAACAAGCAAGCAATCTCGTGTTTGATTCGTGGCGTGACTTCTTACCCAGTCGACGCACTCGCCCTTGCACCGACGCAAGGTGAATATGCCGTATTCCTTCCCTGTCATGTTATATGTGCATCTCTAAGTAGAATCTCTATGCGGGACGCATACGCGCCTACACTTTCAACCTATCGTTCCTTAACTATAAGAGGGCCGTTGGCGTATCCGCGCCGGAATGGACTAAAGGAGTTCCTTTCTTTTCTCTCCTTCTTTTCTCTCTATTTGGTCGGGCTGCCCGACGTTTCATGGGTTGGGTCACATCCCAACAACCGAAACGTTTCCGCTGTATACCATCATTTGCGGCTTTTCCCATCTTGTTTAAGGATGTGCGCATACAAAGATTATTCGATTCCCTCCTAGGCCAAAGCGGTTCCGGGGCGCTCCGGCATTTAACCGTTTGGGGGAAACACCCGTGCACGGGTTATTATCACATTAATCTCGAGCCCATTCCAATCGACCATGCAACGCCCTATCATTCAAGTAATCAAATTCAAACAACCAAATATAGTCTTGAGTCCGAGACTCAGACTTATCATCTCGCATCTCTTAATTAGCTTTCTGTGTTCTTATATTTCATACTTCGTTTCAATGATTCAATGGCATCGTGCCTCAACTCAATGCTCGTCAACCGAACGACCCGAAGGTCTTGAACACCTTTCGAGGCACCATGTCATATCCGACAGTTCCGCCACATTCATGCCACAACTGTATTCTCTCGCAACAAAGCCATCTTTTATTATCCCGTGCACGTAGGCACGTTTCGACCGTATCCCCATGTTCTATAACTTAGCATTCAATGTTCGGGGCTTGCGCGCTAGGGCGCTCGCCTATTATCTTTTAATGTTCTAGCCGTCTAACTCGTACAGCAAAGGCACGATATGGTCCGTGTACTAAGGCACTCGCCGAGTACAGTTATCCCATGTTCTTACGGCTTGTGCACCGAGGCGCTCGTCTTAGCGATATCCAATGTCCCATGGCGACTCATGCATATTGATGCACATTTTATTTCAATTGTTCTAACTTGTGTTCGACTCACACTATGATATATCTCTGATCGGACCACGCCCGTGGCGTCGATAGGTTAACTTTTAGCACACAATGATATATTTGACTTATCGAATGAAGGAGTAAAAAGAAGTCAATCCTCCCACCTTGAGTCGATACGCCTTCGTCGTTTCGCCGAGCCGATGCGGCTCGATTTCTTAACTTCGTTGCACGGCCACTCTCCTGACTTAGCCATTCGAGTACTTCGTGCTTTATTGAGTTATACGTCCGATTTGCCTTAGCATGCCCAAGTCTTAGCCCGTCGTAAGGCGACGATTTGATTTCGCGGACCCCTTACTAAATATTGCAAAAGATCGACCTCTAATATTTTCTCGTCAAAGTATAACCTGCACACGAAACCAACTAAAATCAATACTCGCATCGATCCGGACTTGCGCCTTGGTCGATTTGATTTCTTAAAATCTTCAAGCCGATTCAACGTACTCATCCTTCGGGGCAACGCGGCGCTTCGCATCAATTCACTCGATGCATTCTTTCGGGACAAGGCAATCTTTGCATCGGCTTAATTCGATGCGTTGCTCGGGACAACTTAACTCTCGTATCGTTTTGCATCGATACATTTTCTTGCGTCAACGCAACTCGTTGAGTCAATGCTTCAGCGTAATGCGCCGTACGGAGCGGGGCATTACAGAATATACCACTCAAAATAAGGTTCGTCCTCGAACCAAAACCAACACTCCGACTAAGTGTTTTATAGATCGTTTCACGATCTCGTCCCACCAATGTTGTTCAATTCCACACTACCGTGCAAGCTTTTCATTAACATTTCAAAGTCATCCCTGTAGCTCGATTTGAATTTTGTATACAACTCGATTTGTATCCATACCTATATTCAAGGCGTCCCGAAGATATATGTATTTTGACCAATTCTAGTGGTAGCAAATTGGAACAAAGCTGACAGGTAAATTTCAATCCTATGCTTGCCATCTCGTACTATTGTTCGGACTTATCCTTAGCACTTGTTCTCATAATTTCATTGCATATGCATATTGTTACATATGTGATTCATTCAATAAAGTCACTGCACGCTACGCGATTCAAAATCGCCTTTCTCATTTCGTATGTTCCATATGGACTACCAACTCTATACGTCGCGTCAAGCCGTCGCGCATCCGATCGCAATGATCCTTCGCAAAGCCATGCGTTCGAAGTCGCCACTCAACTATTTCCGAAGTCTGGCTTATGCACTTATCTCGATTACGATTTCCTTCGTTGACTTGCAAATGCATCAACATTCAGGGCTACGCCCGCTAGGTTACTTACATAGTCCCCGTGCTTAACTTCTCCCGACGCACTTTAAATTGACATTGCACAAAGGCCACAATCTATCCGACACGAAAGTTTACAGCAAGGCGACAGTGCTCAAGGCAACGATCGCCTTAGCACGAAGGTCTTTACGACGCGTCTTACGTTTAATTTCCTAACGAGTAGGAATTCACTAGCCAAATTCCCAACTTATCCATCTCGCAACATCGAATACAAGTTCGATTCACGCAAGCTCAATTGCAAGGTGAATCCGAATCTAACGACATGACTTATAGGTCATTATCTTATCGTTCCCTCTCGTACATAGCACGTTCCTCGCAATCGCCTACTCGCATCACCAAGTTCGTTAGTAAATTTCAAGTTCGATCGTCGACCAACATAACCATTCAAGCATTCATCCGACGAATACTCAAAATCTAACTATATCATTCTCAATCGAAAGCTGTTCCAACAATTCTCGATTGCCTAGACTTATCGTCAACATGCACCGTGTTATATTTGTTATCGGTGCAATCTCATATGCGATATCGCATGGGTCATCTTACGGTCTGCGGCATTCAATTCGATTTGGCGGTCAAGTCTTCTAGGGTCAGCTGTCCCGAAGCTACGCTCGATAATTGTGGATCATCACCGAAGGACAGTTTACTACGAACCATGCTATATCTTATTTTGGAGCCAAATCACGTTCTGACGATTCTATGCGATTATCCAATTTCGGACAAAACCATTTCTATCGACGCAACTGATGCACAACTATCCTCCGAGTCAAGTCATGCACTGCCGTCGATGATTCCGCAATTTATGAAACATCTACTCGTATTAAGTTCGAGTCTATCTTATTCACAGTTCGACACACGAGATGCTATACGCATCGAGCAATCGTCGATGACTTATAGTCTCGTCCGGATCCATCACAAAATTTACGATCAACCAAGTTCGTTCATTCTCGTATCGTTACTTACAAAATTTTGATAGCGCAAGGCGCACTCCATTTTGTATTCTCATATCGTGCTTACGTTCCTTGCGTATCGATCTTGATAGTTCATATCAATTTTGATAGCAAGAGGGTCGACTTCGAATCTGTTTCGACGTCAACTTAAATCGCATCGCATACATCCAAGTTTGCAACGAGCTTTTCCATATGCATCAACTTGTTTTCCGATTCGCCGCATCCCGCTATACTTTGATCGCGTAACCAAGTTACCGATTATCCAACATCGTGCCCTCGAGTTATACGATCACGCCCTCTAAGTTTTGCATGTTTTCAGTCGTACTCAAATGAGTGTCGCCGTAACGTAACCAACTATTTCTTAGGCACGATTACTCACATCAGCCAACTCTTCACCGAAGTCGCACATCGTGCGATTCGATTACAATTGGCATCGCCTAACATCTCTATCGAAATTGCAAGTCGTACGATTCGATTCGCCTCGCCCAACACTTCTATCGAGATCGCAAGTCGTGCGACTTATTTGTAAGCTCGAGTATTCCTTTCCCGTCGATCCGATTATTGCATCAAGGCATAATCGCTTCGCTAGTCTCGGTCGTCCGACCAACTTATAACTTTCGTCCGACGTATCGTTCATTGATACGAGTCTCGCCTTATCGTCCCAACCGATTTTCGATGATCACTTGTATCAACATACCGTTATACAAATTTTCAATCGAGTCTCGGTATTCTCCCTTCCGTTGTGAACAAACCTTCCACAATTCTCACAACGTGTCGATGCAATTCATCGCACAAGTGATATACCATATACCACTCGGAATCGAGTCATTCATCGCCTACGTGGTATGGCATATACCACTCGAAACTCAAGTCATTTCCCTCGCATTATACTTAGTATAGACCAACGATCTCTTCCGACTCACGATTTCTGCAGTGATCCTGCTTGATCACAACCGAAACTTCGATTAATTTACATCCGACACAACCCGGTCAATATTCTCGTTTGCCAACATAAGTTTCGTGTGCAACCAAACAATTCGTTCTATCGATTTACGATTTCAATTCTTTCCTTACGTTGCATCTCGTACAACAATTTATTTAGATATACGTTGCACCCCGTGCAACAAATTTCACTTTCGATATGCATTGCACATCGTGCTATGATTTATATCCGACATTTTATTTTACTTTGTGCAACGATTCATTTCCAATTTCCTTTGCACTTCGTGCAACGGTTAATTTGATATGCGTTGCACCACGTGCAATAATTTTTCTTCCAACACGCGTTGCACATCGTGCAACGATTTGTTTTCGACTTTCCAAGTCAATGCTCAATCCGTTTAACACATTCGGTATTGGCTTATCACTTCTCACTTTCATTTTAACGCATATTCACATTAACTCGCCGCACTTCGTGCATCGTTTTATTTCTCTTCCCACATGTTACATTGCGACATCTCAAATTGTATTTCACAATTTTGTTGCGCTTGCAGCAACTAACATTTTTACGGCTCGTTGCATTCAATGCAATATACCCTTCGCGACTTTCTTAGCAAACATCATGAAATTTTCAAAACACATGCGGCAAAATTTTACGATTTGTATTAGACTTATTGTATGGAACATCCAGTGCGGCATCGAGTAGAGTCAAGAGTGATATCAAGTGGTGGCGGCCAACTTTTTGAATTGAAATGAAGCGAGCGTCCAGAGGAAATTGAGCCTAGAGCTCTGATACCAATTTGTCACGCCCCAACCCGGAATCACCCGAATCATCGTCCTCGCAGGGGACGTGATGCCGCACGAGCTTGGATTTGTGCTCGTGCAAGGCAAGATGACAAGTTCTCAAATGGTTATCTTTTGATTCGATATTAACAATGATAGGAAAACAGAGTATGCGAAACAATTCTCTTTATTGATATTCGAAACTGAGATTACAATGGCTTTCGATAGCCTAACAATATATGCCAGATTGGCTACAACACTCAGGTTCTCTCTTGCCCACAAAAGATTTTACCGTTTCATACATCATGCCTTCTATATCTCGGCCGCATCAATCCAGTTGCGTAGTCCGAGTGTAAATGCGATCGCACGCTTCAATGCGCTTCGGCATTCCAAGCCTCAACACGTTCAAGCAACGCTTCGCCGCGAGCAATCCATTCCCTGCACCCTGCATGAAGCTGGTGGAGGATCAGTACGTTCGTCCTCGCATGTACTGAAGCAGAGATCATCTTTCCAAACCGACATTTTAATATTTATGTTGAATCATGCAACTTAGCTTATGATCTTGCTATGTTCTCCTTAGGGTCAATTTTATGGCATCTTCGAAAGCGTAAAGCATGTTATCATAGCATCATGTTATCGAATTGAATGTACAAGCAAACAAGCAAGCAATCTCGTGTTTGATTCGTGGCGCGACTTCTTACCCAGTCGACGCACTCGCCCTTGCACCGACGCAAGGTGAATATGCCGCATTTCTTCCCTGTCATGTTATATGTGCATCTCTAAGCAGGATCTCTATGCGGGACGCATATGCGCCTACACTTTCAACCCATCGTTCCTTAACTATATGAGGGTCGTTGGCGTATCCGCGCCGGAATGGACTAAAGGAGTTCCTTTCTTTTCTCTCTATTTGGTCGGGTTGCCCGACGTTTCACGGGTTGGGTCACATCCCAACAACCGAAAATTTTCTGCTGCATACCATCATTTGCGGCTTTTCCCATCTTGTTTAAGGATGTGCGCCTACAAAGATTATTCGATTCCCTCCTAGGCCAAAGCGGTTCCGGGGCGCTCCGGTATTTAACCGTTTGGGGGAAACACCCGTGCACGGGTTATTATCACATTAATCTCAAGCCCATTCCAATCGACCATGCAATGCCCTATCATTCAAGTAATCAAATTCAAACAACCAAACATAGTCTTGAGTCCGAGACACAGACTTATCATCTCGCATCTCTTTTGTTAGCTTTCTGTGTTCTTATATTTCATACTTCGTTTCAATGATTCAATGGCATCGTGCCTCAACTCAATGCTCGTCAACCGAATGACCCGAAGGTCTTGAACACCTTTCGAGGCACCATGTCATATCCGACAGTTCCGCCACATTCATGCCACAACTGTATTCTCTCGCAACGAAGCCATCTTTTATTATCCCGTGCACGTATCGACCGTATCCCCATGTTCTATAACTTAGCATTCAATGTTTGGGGCTTGCGCGCTAGGGCGCTCGCCTATTGTCTTTCAATATTCTAGCCGTCTAACTCGTGCAGCAAAGGCACGATATGGTCCGTGCACTAAGGCACTCGCCGAGTACAGTTATCCCATGTTCTTACAGCTTGCGTACCGAGGCGCTCGCCTTAGCGATATCCAATGTTCCATGGCGACTCATGCATATTGATGCACGTTTCATTTCAATTGTTCTAACTTGTGTTCGACTCACACTATGATATATCTCCGATCGGACCACGCCCGTGGCGTCGATAGGTTAACTTTTAGCACACAATGATATATTTGACTTATCGAATGAAGGAGTAAAAAGAAGTCAATCCTCCTACCTTGAGTCGATACGCCTTCGTCGTTTTGTCGAGCCGATGCGGCTCGATTTCTTAACTTCATTGCACGGCCACTCTCCTGACTTAGCCGTTCGAGCACTTCGTGCTTCATTGAGTTATACGTCCGATTTGTCTTAGCGTGCCCAAGTCTTAGCCCGTCGCAAGGCGACGATTTGATTTCGCGGATCCCTTACTAAATATTGCAAAAGATCGACCTCTAATATTTTCCCGTCAAAGTATAACCTGCACACGAAACCAACTAAAATCAATACTCGTATCGATTCGGACTTGCGCCTTGGTCGATTTGATTTCTTAGAATCTTCGAGCTGATTCAACGCACTCATCCTTCGGGGCAACGCGATGCTTCGCATCGATTCACTCGATACATTCTTTCGGAACAAGGCAACTCTTCGTATCGACTTAATTCGATGCGTTGCTCGGGACAACTTAACTCTCGTATCGTTTTACATCGATATATTTCCTTGCGTCAACGCGACTCGTTGAGTCAACGCTTCAGCGTAATGCACCGTACGGAGCGGGGCATTACACCTACGCTAGTAGCTGTCCCCTCCCCCCAATGATACTGTACATGTATCGTAACCACGACACACCAACACGTGTCGTTTCCACAATACGATTTATATTTAATAACTGTTAAGTCTTCTAACATGCATCTATTGACAGTTATTCCTACGCATGCACACGGATGATCAGCCAACACGCAAGTGACCACTACATGATACTCACAACTCACACACAACTCGTGATACAATCGTGACAAAGTTAATGACATGAATCCTATTGACGAAAGTCTCTTAACTCTAGGTCCACAAGCAAGAAGAAAAATAAATAACTGGAAATAAAAATACGAAAAATAATAACAGAATAATAAGATGCAACTAGATGTAAGCAGTAATTATGGCAATGTATCTTGCCTGGTGTGTCGCCTGAAGTGGTGCGATATTCTGGAAGTCCCAGTTGTCTAGTAGCCATGATTGATACGGAGAGGTCCGAAATCGCGAGAAAATAGTTAAGCATAATTAGTCGCGATCAAGGAGGATAATCACAAGAAGAATTAAAATACAATACATACATAACTATTTTGAAAAATATTTATTATCTTTGAAACAATAACTTATGACCCAAAATATTTTTAGATAAAATATATTCTTGAAAGAAGTTACCTCATTTAACATTTTTTTAAGAAAATACCTGTAAAGTCAAAATCTTTTTAGGCAAATTCTATGTTTATAAAAATAGGTTTTCTAGGTAGTAAAAATATTTGTAGAATAATATTTTAACTAAAGAAGATATTTTAAGGCTAACCAAAATTTTAAATTTTACATAGATAGCTCTAACCCCCCTAAAAATATAATTCTTTAAAATAACATCTTTAATTATAATCATACTGGTAAGTAAAATAATAATAATAATAATAATAATAATAATATCAATGATGATAATATCAGTAATAATAATAATAATAATAATAATCCTTAAAAAAATAACACAGCTCATTCCTCCCAAATTCGACATGAGAGAGAGAGAGTAGATATCATCGGGAGGGAAAGAGTGAGGGATATTCACCTGAGGGGGCGGCTCTGGCGCCGGTGGCCGGCGGCAGGGCGTGGCGGTTCCTGGGGTCCACGCGTTCCAGCGGTGTCGGCGCGCACGCCGACGACTCCTCAGCGGTGGTGCGGGAGCTCCTGGCGGAGGCGGCGATGGGGGTTTCGGCGTCGCCAGCGGATAAGCTGGTCGGGACGTGCTGGACAGGTGGGCCAGGCGGCTGGCCGCGGAGCTGCGATGAGGGGTGTACGATGAGGTGCCGGCCGACGCGCGGATGGGCGCACGGATGGGCGTGAAGGCGGGGAACTCGGACAAGGCTGGCGGGAGGAGGCGCGCGTACGGCGGTCGCATGGTCGGGCGGATGTTCCGGCCGCTGACTCGGCGATGGGGTCGGGCAGAGGTGCGGCCACGGTTTCGGCTACGGAGGTGTGCCATGATGGAAAGATCTGCCGCGGGTGTGCGCCGTCGCGATCGGGAAAGTGGTAGATTGCTGGCGGCTGAAGGGTGCTTCCGCCGAAGAAAATTATGGAGGACGACGGCACTGTTCTAGAGTGTCATGACCCGCACCCGCTTTTTCGAATACGAGATGTGTCCAAGGCAGCCTACGCCACAGAGTCGACGGTAGAACGCTGTCAAGCCCGCAAGAAATAAATGCTAAAAATATCACATTTGCTGCTCATTCACATTTCTAAGTTTATTATAACAGTTACAACATCTATATTTAAAGAAAATACAAGATTTTACAATTAATGAAATTGATACAACTGCTATCTATTTCTAGGTTTCTGTCTGCAAGTACACCCGAATCTCCCAAGCTAAGTGAAGCCACAGCTAACCTAAAAAATATTAGTTTCCAGTCAGGAATGGAACAAGTACACAAATCGACGGCAATGCAAAAACACAATAGAATTAACAAGACATGAAAATAACATATGAGATATGAAAACTGGAAAGTATTGATGACGTGGCACGGTGGAGAAGAAAAGAAAAAAAATAAAAGACAACTACCTATGTGGTATGAAATATCTTTTTCGACATGTGAACGGCTAGGAGGTAAATCTGGCACACTGCACGTGTCGTGTGCAGTTGCTATCATGCAAGAATAGACATTTTGGAGATATTTTTGGGTAGTCCACATGTCTACTAAGATATTTCCCTTTCCGACTACTCCGTGTGACGAGCATGTCAACAAGCAGCAAGATATATGTATAAACATGAAATGAAAAGACTACTATGAATCGAAAGCAATCAGAAAGTGTACTTGCCTGAGGTCCTTAGCTGGTGAAACAACCATCTTGTTTGGTCCAACGTAGTTCAATTAGCCTAGGGTCGATATGAAGTCCACAATCACAAGGAACATATGAAGGGTGATTAGTCACGATTTTAATATAATCTACGAAGAATTTGATCTAAGAAAAAGTTATCCCTTTAATCCCAATATATATCTTTAGAAGGGTTTATTTGGAAAGCATATTTGGTATTAGAGATGTTTTAAAAATCCTTTTTAGGAAACTTTAATAAGAAAGTATGTTTATTTAGGAAAATGTTTATAATTTATTTGTAGTATCAACACCACATATTTGCCAAAATATTCTAGATATACTTAAAACCTTGAAATCATTCTTAGGACTAAGATCAAAATATAATAATATATTATTTATCCCAATTCTATATTTACAGTAACTTTGGAGAATACGTAAAAATAGAGTTTTCTAGCAATTGATAATAATAATAGTAATAATTTACTAATTGAAAAATACATATAATCATTATTAGCAATAAATCAAAACACCAAATCCATTAATTAAATAATAACGTTCAAACGAATTTTACAAGGCAATTTAATACACATATATATATATATTTGATATATATAAATAAATAACCCAAATTTTATATTCTAAATTACAATCCATAAATTCTTACCAACTCATACCTATACTCAGAGGCTTAAATAGACATAAACTCAATTAATATAAGCTCTATACATATAATCCATTAAGCAATTAATGGACTAAGTCCAATAGATTAGCCCACCCAAATAATTAATCTCTAAAAATTAATCAAAACATAATTTCTTAGGGCTCAAGCTCAGGCCCAATAGATGAATAAAAGCCTAATTACAAAATAGAATTAATCATTTAAATAACATACTTAATCCAAAATATCTAGATCCAGTAGGCCCAACTGAGACTTATTTAATTACAATAATGTCTCTAAAAATCTGTTCAAACTATTTTACTATGAAAACTCAAAACCAAAATAAATCATAAACATTAGCACCCCATAACTTAATCCCCATGACCCGCCGAATAACTAAATTTCCCAATTTAATTTTTCTTTGGGCTCCAGCCCAAAGGATTCAAGAGTCCATCCAAAAATTATATACTCAATTTAGCTCTGTTGCGGGAAGAGAGAGAGAGAGAGAGCAAAAGAAAAGGAAGGGAAAAAATAGGCTCACTGAGTTTGGGCGGGGCGGCGAGGCGGAGACACTTCGGGGCGGCCGGATCTGGGCGGCGCCAGCCTCGAAGCTCGTCGGGCGCGGTGCAAAGGTAACGGCGGCGAAGGAAGAGATCTGGCCCACGGAGGCGCCAGGGCAGTGTCGGCGAATGTGGGCGGGCGCTCGGGGCGGAGCTCAGGGTCCGGTGATGCGGTGGAGGACCGGGTCGCACGGTGGACACCGGAATGGCGGTGGCCCACGTGAAGCGGTGAGGCGTCCACCGGTGCTGCACGGAGGCGCGCGGCTCACTCGCCGAGGTGACGACCGGTCACGCAGGTGCGGGTCGCAGGCGCCGCACTCGAAGTTGGGGTTCACCAGGACTCTGGTCACTCGGCGCTGGTGGAGACGAAGGCGCCATGGAGGAGGCACGCACGGAGCGATCGAGGACGGGCCGATCCGGTCGGCGTCGACGCTCACCAGGGTGCTCGCCTCGGTACGACACCGGAGGTACGGTGCTGTCACGGTCACAGCGAACGCGGAGGAGAGGTGAGTGGGATGGTGCTTTGGTTTGGTTGTTGGGACGTCCGTGTCGGTCTGTCGACACGGACTCGATAATTGGGTTGTAATGGTGGAATAAAATTTGAACACGGACACACGGGTCCGGACACGGGTACAGGTTTTGGGTGTTGATTGTGTTGGTGGTGGCACTGGTATTGGCGTTGGTGTTGGGAGAGCAGTCGTGGGCGTTTCGGAGGCATGGAGGAGTCGGATCTCTTGCCTGGTGTTGGTCGTGTCGGGGTGGTTGTGGAGGTGTAGTACTGATGGTGATGCAGGGGCGACGTCGGGTGCTTGGTACAAGGCCGGAACAGGGAGCTGCGGTGGTCGGTTTGGCTTGCGGTGATGGAGATGTTGATGGCGGAGAGGAGGCTGTGTTGGTGAACTATTGAGATATTCAGATATGAGAAAAAGGAAGGCTCTCCATATATAGGGATTAAACTTCTAGTTCGATCAAGGCTTTCAATCTTTGTAGATAACCCTAAATTCAAATGAACATTTAAAATAATTAATCTAATCCAAATCTATTTAGGATAATAATATCAATCAATATTTATCAAACTAATTTGAATTTATGAATTTAAATTTGAATCAATGAAACGATCAACCTAAATACTCAAAATAATATTTTATATTTATCAACTAATAAAAATCGTATAAATTTAGATATCCCATAGTTAGGTAATATTCTATGTCATCAATGTAATATAATTTATATAAATTCAAACCTTTTTCAAATACTACTTATCACATTTAAATATAATGTTTAAATTAAAACAATCTAATCATATTCAATTAAAACCCACATTAATTCAAGTAATATTGATATTAGCATGCAACTAAATCATATAGTTTAATTCTATATATGATCGACCGAATAATTTATAGAATAATATTTAGTATCTATCAAATAATATATATTTAAATTAAGACGATAACTGGTTATCTCTATGAATAATATCCGATACAAACTTATTTTTATTGTTCAAAATTCTTAACAGATATTTGTAATTTTAAAACAATTTTCAAAATTTAAATAAATCCAAAGTAGTACTAAACATCTTTCATAATCCTAACAATATAATTTAAAATATTAGTTTTTTGATAGGAGATAATATTATTCGCAAGGTCTCGACCGCGACGCGGCGGAGGTGCTGGCGGTTTCGACAGAGTATTGTGTCCATGTCCTCGGACACTCGACACGAGAACATGAAATTTAGGGTTAGGGTTAGAGTTTGGAGAAAGATTTCGGAATTGAGAATTTTATTTGGCACAAATAACAACAATAATTTTGAAAATTCGGAAAGAGGAGTCACATAGAGGTCGAACCACCGGGGCAGAAGGAAGCCATCGGTGGCTTTGGCTAGGCGGATTGGTGAGGTAAGTGGTGTGGATTTATTGTTCTTTTGGTGGTGGTTGAGGGATCGAGGCCGCAGTCGCCAATGGTGCGATGGCTGGCCGGGATTTTGTGCGGGCGGCGGAGATGATCTGTCTTTGGGGATTTCGGGTTGGGCTCCCGGGGCGGTCGAGAAATTGGTGGTAGCGGTTGTGGCAGGACATAGGTTGAGGGGAAAACGAAAGTGGCCGATGATGGCGGTGGTGATGGCTGGGGTCACCGGGACGAGTCGGAGGCGATGATGGTGATGAGGGTGACGGTGGTGACAACCGAACGATGGGGAGGATACAGGAAGGAACGACGATGGTGCATGGCGGGGAACAGAATAGGGATTAGGACTTGTGTCGTGTTGGGGAATGTCCGACACGGCGAAGGTGACGGGGAGAGGTGTCCGGGATTGTCGGACATGGTGACAATGTATTTGTATGGTGGGGGTATAGTAGATGGGTGGCACAGACACGATGCACACTCTGTGGATAATAGATAATTTATGGAGGAGTACCTCTCCTTATATAGGAGGTAGAAATTTTCAGTTGGATAAGGATTATAATTTATTTAAACCCAATTAGATAATTCAATTTAAATCAATAAAATCAAATCTAAATTCAAATTAAATTTCAATTTAAATTTAGATAATCTAAACTCAAATTAAATATAAATTCTACCTTTAAACTATTTAAATTAAATCCATAAAATCAAATCGAGATTTAAAATGGCCACAATAATTTCAAAATATATTTTCCAAAATACTAATAATAATAATTTCAAAAATTACATTATTATATAAAATAACTAATAAATAATTTATGAAATATATATGTATGCACAAATAATATTTACATAAATATACTTTTCTAGTATACCATTTTATAAGAATATTATTTATTACTATAACTGTATAAATGAAAGGCTTTTCATAAATAAATCATAAACTTGAAAATTTTGGTACGATAGCTAAAATAATTATTATATATATTATTTTTAAATTATAAAAATAGAAAAATATTTTTCAAAACAAATATGTACGTTCGCACATATTCGCACTCGTCGAGCAAATACGAAACGCAATTCTCGTACCTACGCAAATACGACAATGCGAACTTGTATGCGACGTGCAGATGCGAAGCACAAAATAAATACAAAAATATTTTAGAAAAAATCGTAGTAGAAATTTAGGAGTTACATGAAGGATGTCAAGACCCGCTCCCGAATAATCGGATTCGAGTCGGACATGCCCAGCCTACGTTGGGAGATACAACGTAGTAAGCTGTACTAAGTATCTAATATCTCAAGTCACATCATAAAATCACATCACAACATCTAAACACGTGCTAAATAATATTACAAATCACCATGTCTTTATAATACAAAACCATCAATTTAAAAGTAAACCTGTATAACAAAGTTCCAACCCATCGCTAATCTCCTCGTAGTCTCCAGGCTAG
Source organism: Iris pallida (assembly GCA_029216955.1). Classification (NCBI taxonomy): domain Eukaryota; kingdom Viridiplantae; phylum Streptophyta; class Magnoliopsida; order Asparagales; family Iridaceae; genus Iris; species Iris pallida. The sequence continues at coordinate 2,108,074 of JANAVB010004796.1, forward strand.
CTAACTATCAACCCGTCCTGTAATCCATAATGCTAGGCTAGAAAGTCTCGACACCTGCAACGTATCCAGTCAGGAAAGGAGCAAAGTACAACCCTACGAAATGAACATGTACAATGTAAAACTGTAATGCAATGAGTACTGAAAAAGTAAAGAACATGAAATACAAGGAAATAAATACATGAACTGAATCCTGAACATGAAATACACAGGGAACCTGACGTGTACAATATGTCGAAATACATCCAGAGTGTGTGATCGGCTTGGGTAGATTTAGGGAACATGAAATGGTACGGCTTCGGTCCCGCGTGCACGATGCGGGACCTAAGCTATTCACATAAATAGTAACTTGGATTTGATCACACATCTGTAGTATTTTCCCTCCCCAGACACAGGTAAAGTACATGGAACATGAACAAGAGCACAAGACCATATCTTGTAATATCGTGTCCAAGATGAAAATAATGCAATGCAGAAATATAAAGTAGAGTTCAATTGTAGTGTACTTGCCTTTGTCCCTTACAAATCAACGTCCAATTGTTTCCACCTATGGGAGGACAATAATAGGTTAAACTCTAAATAATAATCTAGCCAATATTGTTAACTAACTAACTAATTAATTTCACTATATATACTAGGTAACTAGCTATGCTAGCCAATGTTGCTAACCACTTATAAACAAGCTATATTTATTACTAACTAGGATAAACTAGTTTACAGCTTTACATGAATACTATGAATATTATATTCAATATTCCATACTAAAAGTATATTCTAGCCTTGACAAAAATACTAGAAATTTATTGGTAAAATATTTGGAATAATATAGTGTACTATAAGAGACTTAATGAATAATTTATAAATATATTTAAATTATATAAAATTTTAATGATAAATGATGTGTAAAATTCATTTTGAACTAGATGGATGCAAGCTTCTTTGTAAAAATTTATTTTATAATCACTCCATGTATATGATATATGTCAGTGAAATATACAATGAGAATACAATAAATATTTATACATTACAATTAATATATATCTATATCTAATTTACATATAATAGTAGTCAAAATAGGTAATATACTATAACTTAACCATGTCCCAAGCATTATCTATACTACTATATAATAGGAAAACTTAGATGGTGAAACTTTTGAATTCCGAAAATACCCTTACATACTTATACTAATTAAAAATAGTTCATTAATTTTAATAAGGACAACTTAATAATTAGGAAGACTACCTTTTGGTCTTCCTAAACTAATTAAGAAATGTTAAAATACCAGGGCCGGCCCTGAGCATTTTAATGCCCAGGACGAAACCCAAAATGATGCCCCTTGTTCGGATATATTGAAAACAAAGTGTTAATTTTTTGGAGAAGATTCATTGTTTCATTATCATAAGCACATTTTACATTAGGGTATCATTAAAATATCGTTTCACTTGAAAAAATAGTACCATAGAAATTTAAGTAGAAGCGTCTTGATCACGTTTAAACACAATATCATAAAATATTCTACAAAATCAACACAAACTCTTGCACCATTTTTCATATAATTGAATAATCAAACACCATTACTCATTCCAACTCACGTTCGACTAAACAACATCCAAAAACTAGATCAATCTAAATATCAAATTGGCTTTTCCGTAATGGTTAATTAAAACAATGAAAATGACATCTTTATAGTGAACATTTTGTTCTTGCACATGATCCAAATCTAAAGACCAAATCCAGCAATCCTCAAATCAATCCAAATATCGAATTCAACAATCCCCAAATCATCTTATCACTAATATTTGTTAAACATCCACTACGTAATACAACATTTAAAAGTATGTTATGCAAAAATTGAAAACCAGTTTACTCAAAATTCAATAATTCATCAGTGCAACTCAAGATCGTTAAAGTTATCGTCGCTATTAGCATAACCAATAATCAAGTTCATCATTAAAACTCGAATTTCAGACCTCAAGTTCATTATCTGGAGATTATTCAATGGAAACTTGCGTCATCGTTTCAGAGAGTTGTTGTTGTTATTGTCTTAGCCGCAACCCACGTCAATTCAACGATTATAAAATCCTAATTCTTATCTTCAAATTCCTAAATAGATTTTAAAATTATAAACAGTAGAAGAGGACATGAAGAATAAATAGAAAGAAAAATAGGAGTTTGGGATTCAATTATAAGTAGAAGAAAGAAGGAAGCAAGAATTAAAATTAACAATTTTCAGGAACACTTATCGTTAGCCATCAATTCACCTCTGGAATTGGAAGACAAGAAGTTCTCTCTGTAATCGGAAGGGACAAACTTTCACTACTGTAAAAGTAATTGCCAATTTTTTTTCTTTTACCAACTATTTTATTATATATTAAAATTATATAATATATTACTAATTCTTAAAATTATTTGGGGCCCCTTGAATCTTGGTGCCCCGGGCTCACGCTCCATTTGTCCCTCTCCCGGGCCGCCCTTGTAAAATACGTGCAAGGCACGTACACATATACTAGTATACTATAATGTACATAATAAGTATGAAACCAGGCTTTGACTCTTCGAATCACGAAGAGTCAAGTAATGACTTTCAAAAATTTTAGGAATCAATACTCTCTGCCCTTCTCTAATAACGACAGCTCATTAATGTTGCCATAATTAATAAAAAACAAAGTGTGTAGAATAAAAGAGAGTAAGGAGAGACTCCATTCTTTCCAACCCAGAAGAATGGGTTCAAGCAAGAGAGGAACATTGAAGAGAGAAGAGGACTTACAGAGCGAGTGGAGAAGATGACGGTTAGGCACTGTCAGATCCGGAAGACGCACGGAGGGCAAGCCTCGCCGAGGCAGCACGAGATCCAGAATGGAACCGCCCAGATCCGGTTGCCACAGAGGACAACGACATCGCTGCTCGTCAGCGAGGTAGAGAACATCCGGATCGCCAAGTCGACGGTAGCACGCTGACCGACCCGACGACAATCTTGATCGTGTCCTCGTGTTGAGGACGCGGCGGCTGGATGGACAGTGTTCCGATGGAAACACCACGGTAGAAAAGCGAGATCGAGGCACGACGTCCCGAGGCGGCTAGAGGCGGAGGATCGTCCCCTCCGATCATCACCGCCGATGGCGCGATAACCAGGGAACGGCGGCAGATCTGGTAGATCCCCACGACGGATCGGCGAGGGATCGGCGTGGGCTCGAGCAGATCCAGTCGGCGAGCTCCGAGATCCGTCCACGCAGCGGCGGAGACGATGGATCCGACACCTCGAGTCAAGTGGGGGTGCGATCATCGGTTGTGGCTCGGATCCAAACGCCGGGAGGAAAAACTGAGGACGAGGACAGATGCTCCTCCGGTCAGATTGCAACGCCGGCGGCGAGACGAATCTTGACGGAGGGAGGTGGCACGGCCAATTGAGGATGGCAGTGGGGGTGGAGGCCGGACATTGGTGGTGATGAACATTGCTGGCGAGGTCGGCCAGGGAACAATGAGAACATGAGTGACATGAGGGCGATCTCACCGGAGTTGGTCGGAGTTTCACCGGGCTCGACGGCAGTGGCAGGACAGAGAGGAACAGGAGAGGGAGAGAGCAGGAATATATATAATAAATTGTTGGTGTAACTTAACCCCGTGTTTGGGAACATTCGTGGGGAGGGCAAGAAAAATTTGAGGAAAAAGAAAATAGAGGAGAGGAAAATAAAAGTAAACTTAATTTTCCCTTCCTTTGTTTGGATGGACAAAACGTAGGGGAAGAAAAATTTTAAAAACAATTTTTTATTTGTTTATGGATAGAGGTACAATTACTATTTTTTTCTTGGTATTCTCAAATGATGATTTAATATTAACTTTTTGAGGGGTGGTGGGGTAAATTCACCAAATTTCTCTCATCTCTCTCCATTTTCCTCCCACTTTTGGGAGGAAAATTTTTTGGTGGGACTCACCTACTTTTTCCTTTCAAATTTTCCTTCCCCATATTCTCTCCTCCTTTCCAAACACCATCATTTAAAATTTTTCTCTCACTTTCCCCTCAACTTTTTTCTTCCTCCCATTTTCCACCCTTCCCAAACAGTACCACAAGTCAATAACAAGGCTAGTAAATTGGAGTAGATCTAAGGGTGATAGCAAGGCCCCTTAACTAACTTATAACAAATTTCTAACTAAATATTAGTCAATTGCCAACTAATTCATTAATTAATAACTATTCAATTTAAACTAAAAAATAAATCAACTAACTATAACTCAAAACTTCTAATTCTTACTCTCTCAAATATAATACAATAATCTAAATGAAAAAGATAATTCATTATATCCGACTTAATTTCTAACTATTCAGGACTTAATTAAACGAGCATAAAATTAGCTAAGGCACAGTTAATTTAAATAGCGACTAAGAATTTACTAAATCCAGTTATTACTAAAAATCGTATTTTTAAAATGAATCATGATTTTCAAAATAAATATCAGATAAATAATTCTAGCAAAATTTATAAATCCTTAAAAATGATTTTTAGGGAGTTACAAAGGATTTCGACATCAATCTGCAATACCATCCTGGTAAGGCGAATGTGGTAGCAGATGCTCTCAGTCGATATCCTGTTGCTATGTTCCTCACTCTGGATCGGTATCTTTTAGAGGATCTTGAGAGTCTGGGGATCGAGATTGTTCTTCCAAAAATTCGAGGACAGCTGATGCACATACAGATATAGTCAGGACTGATAGAGAAGATCAAGGAGTCCCAGTTTCTAGATGAGGGACACTGATGTCTCAGAGGCCAGGCAGAGACAGGATTGCTCGACGACTTCACTATTGTCGATGATGGATCCCTGAGGCACAAAAATCAGTTGTGTGTGCCCAAGGATTTACGGAAGGAGGTTATGCAGGAGGCCCACCAGTCGCAATATTCTATTCATCCTGGATCTACCAAGATGTATAAGGATCTGCGGAAGTATGTTTGGTGGTATGGGATGAAACGAGAGGTTGCCAGATTCGTTTCTAGATGCCTTGTGTGCCAGTAGGTTAAGGCGGAGCGCCAGAGACCAGCAGGACTACTCCAGCCTTTACCTATTCCGGAGTGGAAGTGGGAACACATAACCATGTACTTCGTCTCTGATTTACAGCGTACGCCCGGTGGCAAGGATGCTATTTGGGTTATCATGGACAGACTGATGAAATCTGCTCACTTCATTCCGTTCAAGGTAGGGCTGTTGTCACGCCCCAGAACCAGAATACTGGAGAGCGGGGGCAGACATAGCCAGCTACGTATATTGAAATGGAAACCACCTCGACATACGGTCACGGCTGTCTAGATATATGAGGGTTTATCTACAAGACAACAGTCTCTTAAGGTCATGAACAAGCCTAGTGTCTCAATCACAAGCAAGTAAGTAAAAGGTTACAAGAAGTTTGATAATTAAATATACAATAGTAAGGCGTCCCAAACATTACATATTCAGCTGATCATGAAGCTAGTTGTTACAAAATGTCAGGACTAGCAAGAGTTTAGTCATACATGATCAACCCTAGGATCTGTCAATCATGTTACAGCCCGTAGGCAGACAGTAAGTAAAAAGTGCATCGAGCTAACAGGTGCTCGTCGGCTGAACGCCTTAAAAGAATAATTTTACAATGAAGTGGGCGAGACAAAAAGGAAAACCCACTCTTGGCCCGGGTTCCGTCTAGTTGTCACCATTGGGCTGGAAGCTTGGTAGATCCTCGGGAGCTGCTCCGAAATCTGGCCACACAAAACCAGCTGGGTCAACCCCAAAAAGAGCAAGTGCCACAAGGGGGCCACGAAATAAGAACAAAAGCCAGCAATTAGCACAAGAAAGTCTAATATTAAATAAATAGAATTTACGAAAACATGTCAGGATGCTATATGACGAGATAACCATGGAACTATTCCGATAACCAGGTTACAACCCGTAAACCAAACAAGGACCGGGGTTGTAACCCTTCGTCTGAACAGAACTTGGTTTCTCACCATTTATCGACAAGATAATAATGTAAGAAATCAAGACATGGAGCAATCTTGTACTGGGTCAAGACATGGCTAGATGGGTTATGCCTCATTCAATCAATCACGGCCAAGCAGATTCTACGGCTTACTACTTTAACTAACTAGGGTTATCACATGCCTAATTACTAACAAGATGCAGTGAGATTATTCCACAGCCACAAGCCCTGCAGACCATCCAGGTTACCCAGGTCGAAAATTAGGGGTTGCATTCAGGTGGGTACATCGTCCAGGAACGCATGTACCCTTAGGTGACTTAGAAGGTGCAACACATGACAGTGTGTTGGAAATGCGCCCTACTCGTCGGCAGGCTACAGATCCCAAGAGCGCCCAGGTAACGGGATTGCCTGTAGCTGTGTCATCTCTTCATGACTACTGTGTTATTCTAGTTATTAACCTTAATCCATTTTAGTAGGTACTCCTGACCGTGGTACTCAGGAGTCCCGTCCTAGACATGATGCAAGACAGGACAAGTGGATTTAACAAGCAAGTAAGAAAGAACTACCCACGGTGTCAAGGCAGGTCAAATTAAGTTAGCCGTCGCAAAAGCGTTAAGTTATCAAGTCATGCTACAAGTCAGGAGTGCGCCGTCACGGCCACTATCAAGTTATCAAGTCACAAGGATTAATTGCAAGTTACAAGTTAGGTGTGCACCGCACTGGGCCACTAGCAAGGAGATCAGAGAATACCAAAATCATAATCCACAGAAAATCTCGAGAATCGTACTAGTCATAAACAATTACTTGAAAACCGTGTTAGGCCGTGTCGGGTCAAGATAGTAGTGCTGTGTTGAACAGATCACAGGAAAACCAATCCACAAAAGTGAAACCAAGTCGAGAAATAAAACCAATACTCCAAGAGCCAATGGGCTAAGCAAGGGGTCAGGGGAGCTGCGTACGCACAAGGGTACGCACGCAGGAGAGCTGCGTACGCACAAAAGTCACGCACGCAGGAGGGCTGCGTACGCGTAAAAGTCACGCACGCAGGAGAGCTGCGTACGCACAAAAGTCACGCACGCATAAGAGCTGCGTACGCACAAAAGCACGCACGCATGAGAGCTGCGTACGCACAAAATTATGCACGCATGAGAGCTGCGTACGCACAAAAGTACGCACGCATGAGAGCTGCGTACGCACAAAAGTACGCACGCATGAGAGCTGCGTACGCACAAAAGCACGCACGCATGAGAGCTGCGTATGCGCAAAAGCACGCACGCATGAGAGCTGCGTACGCGCAAAAGCACGTACGCATGAGCGCTGCGTACGCACAAAGGCACGCACGCAGGGAAAGTGTCTTCTTCTCCATGGCTGAGAAGAAGCTCCAATGGCTCCCAAAACTTCAAAGCATCACAACTTGGCCATCCGAACTCCAAATCCGGAATTTCAAGGTTCCAACCTGGCTGGAATTGAACTCTCTTCCACATGGAAACATCAAAACCCATAAAAATCCAACTTAAATAGATCAAAACCACACAAAACCGAAAATAGGGAAAACTTAGATCTAGAACAATGGAGACTCCAAATCACAAAATACCAAGTTCTAATGTTGATCACCATGTCCTAAACTAGCAAATGGACAAATAAAATGGGGTTCTCATGTGGTGGCAAGGTGCACTTGCCTATGGGTGGGTATTGTGGAGAGGAAGGAGAAGAAGAATTAATGGAGGTTTTTGAGGAGAGAGAAAAAGTTGGTGGAGTTTTAAAGAGGGTGGGATGTGGTGTGTTGAGGGTGGAGTATAGGTTAAGGTGTTCCAATGCTCATTAAACCAAACCAAACCAAACCAATGCAATTAAAACCGAGCCATGTCAAAACCCAAAATTCGAGAAATACCGAAATTCCACAAGTTGAGAAAAATAAAAATACACGCCAAAATCCAGATACGAGTATAAATACAAAATACGAGAAAATACGGGAAATGAGGGTGACAACTCTACCCACCTTAAAAGAATTCCGTCCTCGAAATTTAATCAAGGAGCTAGAGATTGTCACGACAAGCTATATTAAGCACAGGCAAGTTACACTAAGCAGTTCAATCATACAATCATACAATGCAAGCAAGGAAAGGAAAACGTAAGGCATAATAAAGACATTATACCTCACGAGTCAAACAGGTAGGGATATCGCGATCGAATGTCGTCCTCACGCTCCCACGTTGACTCACCTAGAGAGTGATGACCCCAAGCAACACGGACTAATTTAATAGTCTTGTTCTTGAGTATCTTCTCCCTCCGGTCCAATATAGACACGGGCCTCTCCACATACGAAAGGTTGGTACCAACAACCAATTTCGAATGGTCTATGATATGGCTCGGGTCCGGAATATACCGTCGTAATTGGGACACATGGAATACATCATGCACCTCACTTAGCGATGACGGAAGAGCAAGACGATAGGATACATCTCCTACTCGCTCTAGAATATCGAACGACCCTATATACCTAGGACTAAGCTTTCCCCACACGCCAAAGCGAATGACGCCGCGGTTAGGCGAGATCCTAAGGAATACATGGTCGCCGACTGCAAATTCTAAGGGACGCCGATGAGCATCGGCCTAATGGCGCTGGCGGTCCTGGGCAACTCGGAGGTGATCTCTGACCTTCCTGACCACTTCAACTGTCTGGGATATCAATTCGGGTCCGAGCATCTGCCTCTTCCCGACATCGTTCTATGCTAGCGGGGATCTGCACTTCCTGTCATAAAGAGCCTCGAAAGGTGCCATCTGGATACTGGCCTGATAACTGTTGTTGTACGAGAATTCCACCAGGTGCAGATGATCCTCCCATGAACCACCGAAGTCAAGGGTACAGGATCTCAACATATCTTCAAGGGTCTGGATTGTGCGCTCTGATTGACCATCCATCTGCGGGTGATAAGCTGAGCTGAATTGAAGGCGAGTCCCCAAACTCTTCTGTAAGCTGCGCCAAAAGTGTGATGTGAATCTTGAATCCCTGTCCGAGGTGATGCTGACTGGCACACCGTGAAGCCTGACGATCTGCCTGAGATACATCTCCGCTAACTGCGCCGTCGACTGTCCAACTCTGAATGGAAGAAAGTGTGCCACCTTGGTAAGCCTGTCCACAATTACCCAAATAGCATTTCTGCCGGCCGGAGATCTGGGCAATCCGGTCACGAAATCCATGGTTATATGTTCCCATTTATATTCTGGGATCGGTAAGGGTTGAAGAAGTCCAGCGGGCCTCTGATGTTCAGCTTTAACCTGTTGGCAAACCAAACACCGAGAGACAAACCGGGCTATCTTCCTCTTCATGCCATTCCACCAGAAATACTGACGAATATCACGGTACATCTTCGTACCACCCGGATGAATAGAATATTGCGAACTGTGGGCTTCTGCCATGACTTCCTGTCTGATATCTCTACTGGGTACACAAAGACGAGAGCCGTGTCGAAGTGTACCATCTTCATGAATGCACAACTCTGGCCTTCTTTCTGCCTTACACTCTGCTCTGAGCCGCTGAAGCTTGGAATCTGTAGACTGCGCCACTCGGATCCTCTCAACTATGCTGGACTGAACCTGTAGGATGGCCATCAATGCCATGCTGGTTGGAACAACCACTTCAATTCCCATCTTCTGAAGATCTGCCAATAATTCTGGTTGCGCCGTCAGAAAATAAACTCCGGCTCTCCTGCTCAATGCATCTGCTACAACGTTGGCCTTCCCGGGATGATACTGCAAATCCATATCATAGTCCACCAGTAGCTCGAGCCATCTTCTCTGCCGCATATTAAGGTCCTTCTGGGTGAAAACATACTTCAGGCTCTTATGATAAGTAAAGATCTCTACTCTATCTCCGTACAAGTAGTGTCTCCACAACTTCAAAGCAAATACTACCGCCGCCAATTCCAAGTCGTGGGTCGGGTAATTCTTCTCATGATCACGCAGTTGACGTGACGCATAAGATATTACCTTCCGATGCTGCATCAAGACACACCCCAATCCCCTGCCTGAAGTGTCGCAATAAACTGTGAATCCTCCGGTCCCATCTGGAAGGGTGAGAATGGGAGCCGTTATCAAACCTCGCTTTAACTTCTCAAATGATTCCTGACACTCTGCTGTCCAAACAAACGGCACATCTTTGTAGGTCAACTGGGTCATCGGCGCTGAAATCCTTACGAAATCTGAAACGAACCGCCGGTAGTAGCCGGCCAATCCAAGGAAGCTGCGAACCTCTGCCACTGAGCTGGGTACCGTCCATGACTCGATAGCCACAATCTTCTGGGGATCCACTTCCACTCCTCCTCGGGTAATGATGTGACCCAAGTATGAAATGCGATCGAGCAAGAACTCGTATTTACTGAACTTGGCGTACAACTGATGCTCCCTAAGCGTCTGAAGGACGACTCTGAGATGCTGCTCATGCTCTGCTTCACTCTTGCTGTAGACCAGGATGTCATCTAGGAATACGATCACAAACTGATCCAAGTAAGGCATGAAAATGAGATTCATGAGGTCCATGAATACGGCCGGCGCATTGGTCGCTCCAAAGGACATAACAAGAAACTCCTAATGTCCATACCTCGATCTGAATGCTGTCTTCGGGATGTCCTGCTCTCTGACTCTGATCTGGTGGTATCCCGACCGCAAATCGATCTTCGAGAACACTGAAGCCCCTCTGAGCTGATCAAACAAGTCATCTATCCTCGGAAGAGGGTATCTGTTCTTGATTGTCACCGAATTCAAGGTACGATAATCAACACATAGCCTGAACGTACCATCCTTCTTTTTCACAAGAAGCATCGGGGCTTCCCAAGGCGATCCACTAGCACGGATGAATCCCTTGGTTCTCAGTTCTTCAATCATCTTGTATAAAATCTCCAACTCTGAAGGCGCCATTCTGTAGACTCGCTATGATACTGGTGCTGTCCCGGGAATCAAGTCTATGGTGAACTCAATCTCCCGCTCCGGCGGCATCCCTGGAAGCTCCTCTGGAAAGACATCTGGAAACTCTTCAACTATCCGGGGTAACTGCACTGCTGCCACTGCCATCCGCAATGCTGGGGAAGATGGCTCCACTGCACCTCTGGAAAATAAAAACTCTGGCTCGCCGGGGATACTAAAGACAACTCTGCCAATATGGCAGTCTATCCTAGCATACTGGTTCCTCAACCAATCCATGCCTAGGACTACATCATAGTCTGTCATATGAAACTCTATGAATCTAGCGGGGAACTTCCTACCGCTAACTATGATCCGACACGAGTAAAACACTCGATCTACTCCCACAAGGCCATTACCAGTAAGTATATTGAGCCTCACTGATAATGACTCGGGCTCCAATCCTATCCGTGTCGCAAATCGTGCAGACATAAATGAATGCGATGCACCAGAATCAAATAATACAGATGCTGGAGAGGAGTTGACGAGAATAGTACCTGCCACAACCTCACCTGGTACAACTTCTTCTTCCATAGCCATCATCATGGCCTGACCTTGTCCTCTGGCTGCTGGTCCCCTCTGCTGGAAACCTCTCTGCCTATTCTGGGTCTGAGCTTGGGCTTGTGCATACTGCTGGGGGTATTGTTGCTGGAATGCCTGAGACTGAGGCGGCAAAGGTCTCGAAGACTGATACTGCTGCTGCTGAACTAGTGCTGGGGCCGGTCCTCTCACCGAAGAGCTAGAAGGGTTGGATGCTGATGAACCACCCCTATTCGGGCAAGCCCCTATCCTATGATCTGCTGCTCTACAAGCCAGGCACAATTCCTGTGCCCTACGACAGTCTGCCACCACATGCCCTGGCTTCCCGCAATGAGAACACCCCATCGCGGAAGTCTGCTTCTGCTTCTGCTGCTGCGGGTACGTCGGGGTCGAATGCTGAACCGACGTTACTGAGGCCGCCCGCCTCGAAGTTCCAATGGTCAAACTTCTAGTTGTTGGGGCTGGAGCTGATGATTGGTGCATCTGAATGTGGGACCGCTTCCTACCTCCGGTCCTATCCACGATCCTCTGGGAGGTGTACTCATGCCTCCTAGCTGCTCTCAAGACTGCATCGAACGTCTGGTGCTCGAACTGCTCAACCGCCAATAAGATCTCCAAATGCAGTCCCTGCTGGAACTGCTGGGCCCTATCAAACTCGGTCGCCACCAAGGTGGGGGCAAACCTACTAAGTCTAGAAAACTTCGATGCATAACTGTCGACCGTTCTGCCTCCTTGCTTCAAGTTGGTAAATCTGGTCTGCAGGTCGTACCGAGCCACAGCATCGAAATACTTCGTCTGGAATCTCTCTCTAAACACTGCCCAAGCAATGGGTGCCACTAATCCTATGGCTTGCGCCGCCCACCAACTGCGAGCCAAGTCCAACAATTGCAGACGTACCACCGCCACCTTCTTATTCTCGGGTGTCCTAGCTGCTTCCAGAATTACCTCGGTATCCTGAAGCCATGCATCCGCGGCAATCGCATCCTCGCTGCCGTCGAAGAAAGGAGAGTTCAATCGCTTGAAGCTGTTTGCCGCCTGGTTCCCTGGATGTCCGCCTCGGGTCAAAGAATCTTGAACTGTCTGGTGCAGGACGTCGCTTCGACGATCCTGGAAAGCTATCAAGGTTCTGATGAGGCCTACTAAGGTACCATCATCTGGCTCTACGGGCTGGACGGGCCGAACTGGTGACTCTCCTCCAGTAGGCACAACTCTGGAGGCCACCCCGGAATGCTGGGCTTGATCTCCGGGTTGCTGCTGACCCACGGGAAGTGCTCCACCTCGCTGATCGGTAGGATCAGGTACAGTGCCGCTGAAGAATACGACACAAAAAACAATAAGGAAAGGACCAGGACAGATCAATGATATAAGCACAGGATCAGGGCAAGAATCCAGGGATTCAAAGGATACAATCAGAGATCAAGGACGAGTACTGATTGAGACATCTATCTGCTAAACCCCCACATATCTTGATTTACAAGACCTGCATGGGCCACCAATTAAACCATGTCACGCCCCAGAACCAGAATACTGGAGAGCGGGGGCAGACATAGCCAGCTACATATATTGAAATAGAAACCACCTCGACATACGGTCACAACTGTCTAGATATATGAGGGTTTATCTACAAGCCAACAGTCTCTTAAGGTTATGAACAAGCCTAGTGTCTCAATCACAAACAAGTAAGTAAAATGTTACAAGAAGTATGATCATTAAATATACAATAGTAAGGCGTCCCAAACATTACATATTCAGCTGATCATGAAGCTAGTCATTACAAAATGTCAGGACTAGCAAGAGTTTAGTCATACATGATCAACCTTAGGATCTGTCAATCATGTTACAGCCCGTAGGCAGACAGTAAGTAAAAAGTGCATCGAGCTAACAGGTGCTCGTCGGCTAAACGCCTTAAAAGAATAATTTTACAATGAAGTGGGCGAGACAAAAAGGAAAACCCACTCTTGGCCTGGGTTTCGTCTAGTTGTCACCATTGGGCTGGAAGCTTGGTAGATCCTCGGGAGCTGCTCCAAAATCTGGCCACACAAAACCAGCTAGGTCAACCCCAGAAAGAGCAAGTGCCACAAGGGGGCCACGAAATAAGAACAAAAGCCAGCAATTAGCACAAAAAAGTCTAATATTAAATAAATAGAATTTACGAAAACATGTCAGGATGATATATGACGAGATAACCATGGAACTATTCCGATAACCAGGTTACAACCCGTAAACCAAACAAGGACCGGGGTTGTAACCCTTCGTCTGAACAGAACTTGGTTTCCCACAATTTATCGGCAAGATAATAATATAAGAAATTAAGACAGGGAGCAATCTTGTACTGGGTCAAGACATGGCTAGACGGGTTATGCCTCATTCAATCAATCACGACCAAGCAGATTCTACGGCTTACTACTTTAACTAACTAGGGTTATCACAAGCCTAATTACTAACAAGATGCAGTGAGATTATTCCACAGCTACAAGCCCTACAGACCATCCAGGTTACCCAGGTCGAAAATTAGGGGTTACATTCAGGTGGGTACATCATCCAGGAACGCATGTACCCTTAGGTGACTTAGAAAGTGCAACACATAACAGTGTGCTGGAAATGCACCCTACTCGTCGGCAGGCTACAGATCCCAAGAGCGCCCAGGTAACGGGATTGCCTGTAGCTGTGTCATCTCTTCATGACTACTGTGTTATTCTAGTTATTAACCTTAATCTATTTTAGTAGGTACTCCTGACCGTGGTACTCAGGAGTCCCGTCCTAGAGATAATGCAAGACAGGACAAGTGGATTTAACAAGTAAGCAAGAAAGAACTACCCACGGTGTCAAGGCAGGTCAAATTAACTTAGCCGTCGCAACAGCGTTAAGTTATCAAGTCATGCTACAAGTCAGGAGTGCGCCGTCACGGCCACTATCAAGTTATCAAGTCACAAGGATTAATTGCAAGTTACAAGTTAGGTGTGCACCCCACTGGGCTACTAGCAAGGAGATCAGAGAATACCAAAATCATAATCTACAAAAATCCCGAGAATCGTACTAGTCATAAACAATTACTTGAAAACCGTGTTAGGCTGCGTCGGGTCAAGATAGTAGTGCTGTGTTGAACAGATCTCAGGAAAACCAATCCACAAAAGAGAAACCAAGCCGAGAAATAAAACCAATACTCCAAGAGCCAATGGGCTAAGCAAGGGGTCAGGGGAGCTGCGTACGCACAAGGGCACGCACGCAGGAGAGCTGCGTACGCACAAAAGTCACGCACGCAGGAGGGCTGCGTACGCGTAAAAGTCACGCACGCAGGAGAGCTGCGTACGCACAAAAGTTACGCACGCATAAGAGCTGCGTACGCACAAAAGCACGCACGCATGAGAGCTGCGTACGCACAAAAGTATGCACGCATGAGAGCTGCGTACGCACAAAAGTATGCACGCATGAGAGCTACATATGCACAAAAGTACGCACGTATGAGAGCTGCGTACGCACAAAAGTACGCACGCATGAGAGCTGCGTACGCACAAAAGCACGCACGTATGAGAGCTGCGTACGCGCAAAAGTATGCACGCATGAGAGCTGCGTACGCGCAAAAGCACGCACGCATGAGAGCTGCGTACGCGCAAAGGCACGCACGCAGGGAAAGGGTCTTCTTCTCCATGGCTGAGAAGAAGCTCCAATGGCTCCCAAAACTTCAAAGCATCACAAGTTGGCCATCCGAACTCCAAATCCGAAATTCCAAGGTTCCAACCAGGGTGGAATTGAACTCTCTTCCACATGGAAACATCAAAACCCATAAAAATTCAACTTAAATAGATCAAAACCACACAAAACCGAAAATAGAGAAAACTTAGATCTAGAACAATGGAGACTCCAAATAAAAAAATACCAAGTTCTAATGTTGATCACCATGTCCTAAACTAGCAAATGGACAAATAAAATGGGATTCTCATGTGGTGGCAAGGTGCACTTGCCTATGGGTGGGTGTTGTGGAGAGGAAGGAGAAGAAGAATTAATAGAGGTTTTTGAGGAGAGAGAATAGAGTTTTAAAGAGGGTAGAATGTGGTGTGTTGAGGGTGGAGTATAGGTTAAGGTGTTCTAATGCTCATTAAACCAAACCAAACCAAACCAACTCAATTAAAACCGAGCCATGTCAAAACCCAAAATTCGAGAAATACCGAAATTCCACAAGTTGAGAAAAATAAAAATACACGCCAAAATCCAGATACGAGTATAAATACGAAATACGGAAAAATACGGAAAATGAAGGTGACAGCTGTCGACCGAGAAGCTTGCAGACCTCTACATACGTCAGATTGTGTGGATTCATGGGGTACTGGTGAGCATCATTTCAGACAGGAATTGCCGTTTTATATCACACTTTTGCAGGTGTAACGCCTATAGTTTGTATTACGTATTTTAAAATACGTGTACGTATTTTATCTTGTATTGTATGATTTCTTGCTTAGCTTATCTTGGCATTACATGGCTTGGTCTATTTTGGGTTGGTTCGGCTAGGCTTGGGTTGCCTTGGTTCATCATGAACCAAAGGGAGAACCCTTACCTACCACCACCATCATTCTTTATTAACCCATTTCCTCATTCTCTCTCTTTATTTACTTCTTCTTCTCCGCCATTACTTCTTCAACCACCAGAAGAGAGAGAGGGAGAGAGCTTAGACATGTGTAGCTTACTTCGTGGAGGAACTCTATTTTTATTGTTCCATTCTCTTCCTCACGAGATTCTAACACACTTTAGTACTTAGCATTTCTAATTTCTATGGTTTAATTTGTATAGATCTAAGTTTATTATATTTTCAAATTTCTTGGGTTTTGATCTACTTAACATTGTTATTTCCAAGTTTTTATGGTTCCATGTTGTAGAGCATTCGATTCTGCCCCATTTGACCTATGGGAGTCTGAATTCCGACTTCGGATGAAGGATTTATGAGCCTTGAAGCCATGGACTCCATGGTTCCTCTTCTCGGACAAGCAGAGAAGAAGAACAGTTTCTGAGCCGCATGACAGTCTTCAGCCGCATGGAAGTACTTGACCGTATGAATATTCATGCAGCAAGTCTTTCTTAGCCGCATGGCGCATTTACTTTCCAGCCGCATGAAGACAACTCCCTACAGCCGCATAAGGCTTTGGAAATATTCGCAGCCGCATAAGACCCGCCCCTGGACCAGCCGCATAAGACTCCACTTGAACTCTGCCGCATAGCTCTGTCCTTGATTCGACCGCATGAGATGGCTTTGGCCCTTAGCCGCATGAGCACTTGCATTTCTTGTCGCATAAGCCGCGTTCATTCTCAGCCGCATAGGATTGCCATCCCAGAGCCGCATGAGTCCGGATTTCATCCAGCCGCATGAACTCCAATACTCGCAGCCGCATATGCTTGACGGATTCCTCAGCCGCATAGGCTGCCCTTGACTTCTAGCCGCATGAACACCAGCATCCTCTGCCGCATAGGCCTTGCTATGACCCAGGCGCATGCGCCCCTGCCATACTCCAGCCGCATGGACTGATTCCTCCCAGCCGTATAAGACCCTGTTCCCCCCAGTCGTATAAGACTTGTTCTCTCTCGGCCGCATAAGCAGTCCTTGGTCCTTAGCCGCATGGACTTCTGAATCCCGAGCCGCATGAGCTCTATTATCCCTGGCTGCATGAGCTCTATTCTCTTAGCCGTATGGCTTCTTTCACAGTCTCATTCTCTTTTATTATTATTATATTATGATTATTATTATAATTATTAAATTGAATTGTCACACTTATGCTTATGTCATGTAAGTTCTGATATGTTCCATGGACACGATAGTGGCCCACCGTGATGCACTTTTAATAAGTAAACTGACATGATATATCACGACATACTGTTACGACAACTAACCTGACATGACAAGTATAAGTGACCTGGACACCGTGGGCGATTGTATTTGTACAAATAAACCAGTATTGTCTTGCATCATGTCTAGGATAGGGATCCCTGAGTACCACGGTCAGGAATACCTACTGCAATTGACTAAGGCTAACAAACTAGAATAACTCAGTAGTCATGAAGAGATTTTCCAGCTACAGGCAATTCCGTTATCTAGGCGCACTAAGTAGGCTTGTAGCCTACCGACAAGTAGGGCACATTTCCAGCACACAGCCATGTGGTGCACTCTTCATAAACGGATATTCGACCTGGATAACCTGGATGGTCTGCAGGGCTTGTGGCTGTTGGAATAATCTCATTGCATCTTGCTAGTAACTAGTCTGTGATAACCCTAATTAGTTAAAAGTATCAAGCCGTACTCTTGATTGGCCATGATTGATTGGATGGAATTTATTCCAGCTTAGTCTTATCCTAATCATGTGCAAGATCGTGACATGACATGATTATTGATGCTTGCCTTAACAATAACGATCGGGGGTCCAGTTCTGTTCAAGCGAAGGGTTACAGCCCCGGTTCTTGTTTGGTTTAAGGGTTGTAACCTGGCTCCCAAAGCAGTTCTGTATCCTCTGTTCTTTTATTATCTTATTGCAGCCCCATGCTATGTTTGTCATGTTTTACCTCACCTTAATACCATGATTATTTATACTGGCCTTAGTAATAAAGATCAGGGATCCAGTTCTGTTCAGGCGAAGGGTTACAACCCCGGTCCTTGTTTGGTTTAAGGGTTGTAACCTGGCTCCCGGAGCAGTTCTGTGTCCTCTCTTCGTTTATTGTCTTCACTATACCAATGGTAATTGAGACAGATTTCTATTCAGGTGAAGGACTGCAACCCTGGTCCTTGTTTGGTTTAAGGGTTGGGACCTGACTACTTGAATAGTTTTTTCGTACTCAGTTTACTGTTATTATCTCTATTATTATCAGTTCCTTATTTATTATCTTTAATATTCACTACAAGAAATTTGGGTTTTCGTGACAAGTAATCTGTGACAAGTGTAAAACTTGTCACTGAAAGGGATATTTCTGTGACAAATAATTTTTGTTGTCACTCATAATTTGTTTCTGTGACAACTATTATTGTCCGTCACACAAGTAAAACATTTAGTGACAATGTTTTTATTGGTCGTCACTTAATGTGGTAACTGAAATAAAATTATGATTTTAGAGACAAGTTATGTGTGATAAGGGAAATAGTTGCCACTAAAATTTTTTGTTGTAGTTACAAGAAAATATTATTGTCACATAAAAGTATTAGCCACAAGATTAAAATTTTATTCTTGTCACTTAAAAGTTTTTTTTAGTTACCAAATAAATGTACGTCACACAAAAGTATTAGTCACAAAGAAGTAATTTATTTCTTGTAACAAAAACTTTAAATAAATTTAAAAAAGTTAAATAAAAAATATATCCTATTTTTGATACTATTTTGATATTACTATTTAAATCCTCAACTTAAGGCATGCATTTCCCTCAACGCCATAAAAAGTGTTTAAATAATTTGTTATGCCTATTTATGGCTTGCATTGACAGCTGTAATTTTTTTTTACCAAAAATCGACAGCCAATTCTTTCATCTAACCCGCGCCTCTATTTCACCCTAAAAAATTTCAACACCTCCAAAACCCGCGCCTCTATTTCACTATCCCGCACAGAAAATTCATTCTCACACAAGCCACTATTTCTAATTCCTTCAAATTTCCTCTTTTTAGGGTTTTTGCTCCAATTTTTAGGGTTTTTAAGAGCTTTTGCTCGCTTCTTTGAGAATGTCGTCGTGGTTCGATTTCGTCGTAGGAGGCGTTGATCCAGCTGCGCTGACGTATCGGCCGACTCATTCTTTGTACGTCCCCCTCCACCTTTGCTCCTTAATGCCCTTGTCGTCATCCGCCGTCGAGTTCTCAACATCCTCCCGAAACCCTAACTCTAACCGCCTCTGCCAGCCCCCGCATGCTGCGTCGCATCTCCAAGTCCTGGTCGCATTCTCAAATTTTGACATCAATGGCATTGGTGTTCGTTTGATGGTGGTGGAGGAATTAGTTTCCGTGCATACGAGGACATTTCGGTCGAGACATTCCCCCACTGGCCGGGACGTTCGCTAAGATCGACCTCAGGGAGGCGCTCTGCCCTACAAAGGTTATAGGTAAGTACACGCTATGATATGAAGATTGTCGACATAGACTCTTCTCGTTAAGATGCTAAAGACGGTTCATTCAAATGTTTATTGTAACAGGGATGAAGATTGGGAAGACAATGATGGAGATGTCAACACGATATCCATGACCCACCCTCGTTTACCAACAGAGCACCTGAGCCATTTCATCGTGGATGACTCATAATGCCATCATCTGCAACCAAGAATCTGGTTTGTGCAAGATGTCAAAATTTTCCGTTCCAGTGAATTAGTTGCTCATTTATCCTTCTCTATTTTGTACAACTTTTTATGCTATTTATATTTCAAACTCTTATAGTATCTACATCAAGACTGTAAGTATCAGCCGAAACTGATAACAAAACCATAGGATCTATGTTTTAGGGACATGGATACCACACGAGACAGTAAGGACACAGATACATCACCTATGTGGTACTCATATTATATTTTGGAGCATCTGGGTTGTGTTTGTGCCTGGCACAACACGTTGTAGACTTTTTGGAGCGTCCATGCTTCCTTGACTAGGATAATCTTTATCAGTTGATAATTGATTCACTTGCATACATAGTTATTTATGGGACCCAAGATACATCAAGAACAATGGACATGAATTTTAGTATTCTTAAATGCATGGATGCAATGGACTTGACTCTTTGGAAGACACAAATTTTTTCCAACAATTTCTATTTTAAGAAAATTTGTCGTATGAGAATGTATATTTTTTCACCACAATTTCGAAGAGGAAGAATGATTCCAAATCTTTTTTTTATTTTTATTTGTATATGTATGATTCAATCGACGTGGGCAATAATCTTTTTATTTTTTTATTTTATATGTATACTCTACTAATTTGATTTTTAATTCCAAAGATTTATCGTTTGCTTGGAAACAATGAACCCATGTCTTACTTTAAATATTAAGTCTAGGAAGGGGATAAGTATAAGCTGACTAAAAAAACTTTTCTTAAAACTTGCAGGGATCTAAACAAACATATTATAGCATGCATAACAGTATTATTTTAGTATGTGTTTATTTCGAATCTAAGAGATCCCTTGCATCTTTCAAGTCATTGTTTTTTTGTAGCTAGAGACTATTGAGGTATTTCTAAGGTTTGAAAAACCTCAGTGTTTACCTATTGTGCATTGTTATTATTTATTTTACTAATCACATGGAATATTCTTACTTCTATAATAAAATTGTAGATTGTTTTCTTGAATCTCTCTAAATATTGATGACATTGTCTTTCATAATGAGGTATGTCTAAGGTTTGAAATACTCTTAATTACTTCGATAATAAAGTGTATTATTCTATAGGTTGTGAACAAAATAATAGTCATACCTGATTTCATACTGAATCAGATCTATGGATTATTTGATAATAAAGATAACTAATTGTCCTAGCATTCTAATGTAACGATATACATGCACACAAATAAATTTTACTTCTATTTTACTGAAACCTCATTTTGTTTGTACTAAGGGTATTGGGTTCCCTTACATTTTCCATCTTTTTGTTTAACAAATCATGATTCCTATAAACTCATAAAGTTGTGATGGTTACATAACTAATGCTATGTCAATTGGACCAATACATGCTTTCACTTGAGATTTGCCATTTTTATTTAATTGAAATCAACGTCTTGTACAGCTAAAGGTTCCAAGCACCAAACACAAATAAATAAAAATATAGATACGACAAAATCATTTTGGGTTCCCTTGTATCTTAACTCTAAGCTTCTAATTGGTAGAGTGCCACATCATTCAACAACAATGATGTCTTTATCCCAAAAGTAAATCATTCCCTGTTTCTATAAATACTCGATTAAGTATACAACTATGTAGTTATATTTTGGTGATGTGGGGATTTTTTTGTCATTCTTTGGTGATGTGGGAATTTTGTAGTATCTGGAGTGCTTTATGATGAGAGAATTTTGTAGGATTTGAAAAAAATCTTTTAATTAGTTGTACTTATGCAAGTTGTTAATAAAATATTAGTTTGGTCATATCTCATACCAACTTACACCCGAAACTGGTATATATATATATATATATATATATATATATATATATATATATATATTTATATATATTTATATATATTTATATATATATATATATATATATATATATATATATATATATATATATATATATATTCGAAATAATATTATTTTTAGAGGCATACTTTACTCAATCTTCTACCGCCATCTACTGATTTGAATCTAGACAACTTAAAATTTGGAGATTTGAGTTAATACCCTTATAAAATGTCTTATTTTTCCTCTCAAATCAAGTATGTCCTGCCAAGTCAGCCAATGATGGTAAAAGATTGATTGTGTGGGTAATATTTTTTTCATGTTGCAAAAGAAGACATTATAATTTACTTGCAGGATTCTTTGTGTGTGTAATATTTTTTCATGGTAAAGGGGAATGTAATAATAATAATAATAAAATGTCTACTAACTTGATATGCCTAGTAGACATAATGTTTTTCTAGGATTATGACATTATAATTTCCTAACTTTGGTGGTGCACATAATTTTGGTCATTTTCTAGTCTCATAGTGCCAAATGCCCCGAAAGTAAGGTAAGCATTGCTCGGCATAATGCAAATTTTGACATGAATCAGATCCATTGGTCTAGTCTTTTTAGTAGTTAATGTTTCATTATGAGGTTTCAAAGTTTTATAAACTATTAGATATTTCAGCATCTAATATTATATGGAAATATGTGAATTATATTGGGGATAATCTTCTTCAATGTGTTGCAATTTATGACCTGAGCCACTTATTCCCTGTTGAACATGCTTGAGCCAATGGAAGGATATTTGGAAGTTCCTCACCGAGTTTAGCTTGTTGAGCAAGGTGTTTTTATCTAAAAGAAAACCTAGCCTTGCACAAAGAACTGGTTCAAACCCATTAAAGTGAGCATCGGACTTAACGATTGTCAATACAAGTTTGACTAATGCATTGAAGTGGCAAACTGGGCCTGAAAGCCTATAGTTGATGCCAAACAACTGTTTGGACTTGATTCTCCTTTACTTTTGTCTTTATTTTATTATTGTGGAAGGGTACAATCTTGTCTATATGAGTTAAAGAAGTAAGAATTGCATTCTCTACAGTAGTTTACAAATTAGCAACCTGTTAAGATTGTTTCAATCTGATACAGTAGTATATATGCTAGTCAGAAAGCACAATAACAGTAAAGATTACAATTGTGCATCTCACAAACCCGTGATCTCCTGCTATTTTATTTAGTTAGCTTGGCAGTTTATCTGCTGAAGAATACAGTTGTGCATCTCTTCTACTATACATGGCTGTAGTTGGTAAGTTTCAAATTTTCAGTATAAGTTGGAGTTGTCCAGCTCTTAAAGTGTTACACACTAGTATTGTTTCTGATACCTAAGATTATCTTTATGTTACTTTCTTATTTTCTTTTCTTTTCCTTTTTTTTCATTATTGATTTTTTTGTCATATAATGAAGGTTTCTTCTATGTTCTACCAAGGTGCAGAGGTAACATTTGATTACAACTACGTAAAGGTAGTTAACACTGCAGAAAAAAACTTCTGAGTGTCGGGGATACATAGGTGGTGATCGACTGAACTCTGAAGTGACTTTTGATTCAAGTTACCTATGTTAGTAGTAATTTTTTATTATTGATTCAAGTTTTTGTCAAAAAAATGAAGCTTTCTTACATGATTATCTAACTAGGTTTTCTCGATTTTGGTTAGGAATTGCAGTTTGGACACTTTCGATTGGAAGAACAGGTGAGCTCTGATCTAGGTCTTGGTCATTTGGTTGTGTCGATGATTGTTGTTGAATCTGAATAAAGTTCAGATCATTGGTTTGCTGCATTCATAATTTTGCTCAAAAATAGAAAATTTTGGATGAATTTTTCCTCTATTGTGGTGTTACTTCATGCTTTGGGACATATGGCAGGAGACCGACTAAGGCTAGGAAGGGATTTGAATGACCCCATGCTAAAGGTAGCACTCCATTTAGAATCTTCCAAGGAGGTTTCCATTCCGAGCTTGTCATGTGAGATACCATCTTCATTCCCGATTATATTAAGTTCTATTTTTTCTATTGTAGAAATTCTTAAATTTTTTTTTCTTATACGTATATGCTTACGTAATATTCTAAACAATCTCTTTATTAATTTATACAGGTCATTAAAGATTGATCATCACCAAGACTGGAGCTGCATATGCAACTGATCATCAGTTTATATTTATAGATTACTCTAGGTTTTATGTACCAGCTACTTTGGATACTCTTTATTTTATAAGTACCAATATTACTTCTCTTCATGTTATATGTACTGAATTTTGTGGAGCAATATAATTACTTTTCGAGAATTGTTATAATTACTTTTCATGTTGTTGTCGTCTATAATTACTTTAGAGTTAGTCGCCTATATAAAGGCTTTTTAGAATTTGTGAAGGTTAGTTTTGGTTTACATTGGAAAGTCGATGGGGATGTTCTTGGAAGATGAGCACAATCATGCATACCCTCTTCTACAAGAATTATGTGATATTACATTGTGTTCTTGTGTTTTTAATATATAATGACAATGACAAAAAAAATACTCGTGACAATTGATTTCTATCAAACATATAAAGTGTACACTATAGTGACAATAATAAATGTGTTACTGCAAGTGTTTACAATGATGACATGTACTTGTCACTAACCATATACCTTTATTGTGACAACAATAAAAGTGTTACTAAAGTTGTTCTGTGATAGCAAATGTCGTCACGAAAATAATTTTTATTTTTGTCAATTTTTTTTTAGTTACAATAAAAAGCTATTTTGTGACAATAATGTGCGCCACTTATAATATTTTTAGTGATGAATTTTGTTGTCACGGAAAGTTTACTATCACTGACAACATATTCTTGTCACAGTAGAGAACTTTTTGTGACAACGAATTTTGGTCGTCGCCTATCCTTTTAGCTACGGAGGTATAGGCTACGAAAATAAGTCGTCACTGTACTCGTCACAGAAGATGTGTTGTGACAAATTTCATAATATCTGTGACAACTTTATATGTCACAGAAACCATGTTTTCTTGTAGTGATTCTATTGTGATATGCTGGTTTTAGTTCCTAAGTGAAGCCTCCTTTGTGGCACTTGCTCTTTCTGGGGTCTGACCCAGCTGGTTTTGTGTGGCCAGATATCGGAGCAGCACCAGAGGATCCACCTGTCTTCCAGCCAGATGGTGACCACCAGGCGTAACCCTGGCAACGAGTGGATTTCTTTTTGTCCTTCCACTTTATTGTAAAAATTATTCTTTTGAGGCGTTTAGCCGGCGAGCACGTGTTAGCTCGTATTGTATCTTTATTTACTGTCTGCCTACGGGCTGTAACATGATTGACAAATCCTAGGGTTGGTCATGTATGACTAAACTCTTGCTAGTCCTCACATTTTGTACGACTAGCTTCATGATCATCCGAATATGTAATGTATGGGACGCCTTACTATTGTATATTTGGTGCTCTGACATCTTGTTACTTTTATTTGCTTCCTTGAGATTGAGACAATAGGATTGTTGTAGCACCCAGTTTCTAAAATAACGGTAATTTTGAAATTTTGTAATTATAATTATTTAATAATGATATTTAAACCATATTATGATTTTTGGTGATTTTTAGTTAATTAAAACTATTTTCTAAGTCACGACTTATGACTTGTGATTTTACTGGTATAACCCTAGTGTAAACTCTAGAGATTTCATAACCTAGAGACTACCATGACCATGTAAGCCTAACCAAGTGATTAGGATACCATTTTAGCACTTTTTAGCCTAAAGGGTATTTTGGTAATTTTCTAGGATTTATTTGGAATTATTTGTATTTATGTATTTTTAATATTATTTAATTATTGTTAAGTGTCATGAGAGCCCCTAACCTAGTTTATCCCTAATCTAGAGATTAGCCACTAACCTAGAAGCTTGAGGATAGATATTTCCATGGGTTAAAGTAGAAGAAATATCTAGATATTTACATATTAGATCTTTTCCATAGATTGCTCAAAATATCCAAAACTTTGGCAAGGAAGTCCTTGCCTTCACCTTGAAGGAAGGCCATAGGGCACCCCCCTACCATGCCCCCTTCCTATTTAGTCACCCCATCATTCATTCAAGCCATTTTTACAAGTTCATGAAACATTGAAAAATCCCTCCACTTCAAACATCCATAACTTGATCAAATTTGAACCAAATCACTCCTAGTCTTTTGCATTGGGTTCCTACAACCTAGAGGGTGCTAAGGGAGGCTAGCAAGCTGGACACAAGGACTTGGACACCAACAAGTGGATATGACACCCCCCTCTTTTTCATGAAAAACTTGAGTTTTTACTCAATAGGTAAATACCCTCATACATAGTTAATATTCTGTTTTTTCTTCATAAATGCATGCATATAGGTATACCCTAGCTATGAGACAAGTTTGGTAGGAAGTAGGCTTGATTTGGTGTCCGTATCGGATACGTATCCTAGGTTGAAAAACTGTATTTGTTGAAATGCCACAAAGAAATGAATTTTGGTTAATTGCAAAACAAATTACATTTTTGGGTAGCCCTAGACTTGTAGGTTACAACCATACCTGACAGAGCACATTTTGGGTCCATTTTCGTGTCCAAATAGGACACGAACCCACAGCACTGACACTATACAGGGGTTCGATTAATCCCCTGCTACCCGACCCTAATTTCTCCCTCATCACGCCACATGGACACGTGCCATTTGGCACAGAGGTGGGGGCAACCTCTGACATGCCCTCCCTCAAATTTCATGACACCTCGTGTCGTATCGAGGACACGAGGACACGTGCAATGGTCGTGCACTGACAGTGTATACACGCACAGAGCCAACTTCGTGCGCGTCGTATCGCACGGACATGACACTAGGACACCTCGTGTTTGCACGAGTGTGTAGCCCAACACGTGGGCTACACGTGGACACGACCACGTGGCCCCACGTGGTGCGTGTCGTGTCCACGAGGCGTCGAACACACCGCACCACACTGTGCTGTACAGTGTGTATCAGTCGAGTTTTCTCGACTGATACGCGTCTCATGTCGCATCCTGGTGACACGTGGACACGAGACAGGCTATCCTAACCCTAGACCAACCCTAGGCGAACCTAGGGACACGAGCACGAGACTCCTAGACACGCGTGTCGTGTCCTAGAGCTAGGTGCACGCGTGCACGACGCGGTAACATTTCCTGTGTCCTGGGTTTACCCGATTGGGTTTTTTTCGAGATTGACACGTTGTGTCGTGTCGGGACTGTGTCTCAGGCACCCTAGAAGCTAGGGGACACTTGGGGCAACACTTACCAACCCTTGGTTGGGGACCATAGTCGAGTTTAGGGGTTGGTTTTGGGTTTACCCTAATCCACTGTCACAGTGTACCATTTTCTAGTTTTGTATTAATTTCCAGTTTTCAAATTCGAGACTCAAAATGATTTTTGATGTTTAATATACATGTATTTGTATGTATACGTATTGTATATACATATCTATGTGTTTGTGTGTGTATAGGTGGGAGTTTGGGAGTTTATACATGTGTATATGTGTATTTGTGAGAGTGTATACATATAGATGTATATATGTATGTTATGTATGTGTGTGTGAGTATGGTTCCCTGTAAACAGAGAACCCCCCTGTCACAGTATTCACACACTCCCACATCTCTCTCTCTCTATTGTTCTCTTTCTCTATATATGTATATTGTTGTGTATATATATATATATATATATATATATATATATATATATATATATATATATTGAGTATATATAAGTATTTATGCATATATGTTATAGATTGTATGTATATAGATATGTATATATAGTTTATTTATATATTTGAGGGTTATATATATAGATATGGTATATTATATATAATTGGCTATATATATATTGATAATATATATGTATGTTATGAGTATATATATGGTATTATATAAGTTGGGTATATGGTGTATACATTGTAGATATGTATATATATGAGATGGCCTATGTATATATATATTGTATAGATATGAGTATATATCTAAGATACCTATATATTGTATAGATATGAGTATATATCTAAGATACCTATATATATGTGGTAGTGTCCTAGATATACTAGCCTATGGCTAATAGGGGGTTGCCCTATACTTGGCCTAATTTGCCCTTGAATGGTTGACCTAGGTAGCCTTGTTGACCATTGTTGACCAAAGTCAACTATAGGCCAAACCTTGACCTAATTGACCTAGAATTGACTTGGATGAACATAGAAGGACTATTTGACTAAGTTTGACTAAACCCTAACTAGATGATTAGGTTAACCATATAGATTATGAGGGTAATCCTATATAGATGAAGATATGTATGGAGTTAAGTAGGATAATTAGGAGTTGTGTCATGATTTGGGTTAGCCCTATGGAGTTGACTTAGATTGTTAATGGTTGACCCTTAACCTAATGACCTTGTGACTAGTCTATGTTGACCAAAACCTTAGTTAGTCTAAGTTTGACCTAGATTTGACTAACCTTAACTAGTTTGACATTGGTTGACCAAATTTTGACTAGTTTGACCTAGTTTGACTTTTAGAGTTGACCAAGAGTTGACTTTTGACCAGATTGACCTAGAATCATGTAGTATGTATTGTATACTCTAATTTTACCATTGTAGATATATTGTGACCTGTTTTACTCTAAATAGGACTCTGTGACACCAGTTCGGACATCTATTCATATCAGTCATACAGGGTGATAGGCGAGTACATTCTCTGATCTTTTCATACTTGTTAGGATTTATATTCTTGCTCTAGATTACTTTACATGATGCTGTCACATTATTATTATGGATTGGTACTATATGGATCTTATCATACGATGTTATCCCCCTCGGGGTGCATCAAATACAGTTGTCATGTGCTTTTCACGAACATCTTGTATTTTATGTACACCGCTTTCATGTATACTCTTGTGCAATCTTGTACTCTCATGATCACGTAAGCAAACATGATAAAAACTTCTTGTGCAAGGTAACGTAACTTGACTGGATCTTTGTGTATTAATTGGGAAGGGTGAGTAGGAAATGGTTATATGATCAAAATTCCATATTGTGCAATCTTGTGAAGTCTTGTATATGTCCTAACCCGTTTATATAACCATATCATGCTCTAAATCACAGATTACCTATAATTCTTACTTATCATATATATAGATATTTCCAGTTATCAAATCTCTCTCATTTTTATATATATTCTTTACAGTCCATGTATTTTACTCTATGCATGCTTTATATTTCCCAACATGATATGAACTACGTGAGATGTATTGTGCTCGTTCCTGTCCTGACTGGACCTGTTAAAAATATTACAGATGATGATGGCGACTGTCCTACCTTCTATGGGACACATGAGGGTGACCTTCAGGAGCCTGAGGAGCATCTAGCTCAGTAGAGGGTGCCTAGTCTAGTCTAGTGTTTATAGTTTTCATTTTGTATCGGATTGTTCCGATTGTTAGTTGTGACTTAGTTATATTTCAGGTTTTGTACTTATTTGTGTTGGACATCTACTTTGTGTAGTGTAATAACTCTATTTATATTTCAGTTCCTTTCTTTCGTCTGATTCCATATCATGTTCTATCTTTATCTTTCCTACACTTGTGTTTGAGATATAGAGGTGAGATGTTATGTTATACCTCCGTACGGAGATGACAGGTTTATATATCTTATTGTTAGATGTTAGATGTTATAGATGACCTATACAGCGTTCTACTGCCGATACTATGGCGTAGGCTGGACGTACCCACGTTCTCGTGCCCCTAATCAGGGTGCGGGTCGTGACACGTTTTTGTGGTAGCCCATGCAGGTCTGTGTCGCAATTAGTACGATCTCGTAATGGTGCTCAACTTAGAGTACTAATTACGAGCCTGCAATTAGGACGTAGGACCTAGGACATGATAGGAGTTTCTCAATCACACCTAGGAAAATTTTCGATCTTTTGATTATCATGATTACTTCCCTTGTATTAAATTAACTGTCCTTCCTTGATAAATCTACTCATGTGCCATATTGATCTCTTTGTTCGATTCGTCTCCAGGATGACGAAGACGCACCCGCAGGCCACTGGATCGAGTAGCTTGCCCGATAGATCTGACCAGGCTGAGGAGGAGGTTCACGAGACTGCCCCCAGTGATTCCACTATCCCAGAGACCCCGACAGTTGCACAGGGAGGTCTACTACCTCCACTCCAGAGGGTTTCGGCCGTCATTCCAGGGATACTATCGCCACCACCACCGATACCGACGGATACACATCATATGTTCCTTCTCCTTCAGCAGATGATGGAGACTCAGTGGGCCCAGGCAGAGGCATCGCAGCGTCAGTCGGAGGCGTCACATCGTCAGATTGAGATGCTGAAGCAGAGTATAGAGAACTCGCATCAGCTTGCACTGGCAGCAGTGGAAAGAGTGGTACCGGGTACGGTACAGGGCCCTACTGGCCAGCAGCCGTACCAGCAGCAGTCCAGGCCGGGGACAGTACTAGACTTTAGGAAGATGAGCTCCAGGGACTTCACGGGCACAGAGGGCATCCTTTATGCAGACGACTGGCTAGAGGATGTGCAGCGGAGCATGGAGCTGGCAGAGCTTCCTAGAGCACTTTGGGTTTCGGCCGCTGCCAGCCGATTCTTCGACATCGCGCTGACATGGTACCGCACGGATCCTCATGCGTCGGTGAGAGGGCTGACATGGGAGAACTTCCGGAGGCTCTTCAAGGAGAAGTTCTTCCCGGACGTGGCTCTTACAGCATTGGAGGGCCAGTTCGTGGGTCTGGTACAGGGGAAGTCGTCGGTGGACGAGTATGCAGCAGAGTTCTTCCGCCTTAGCAGGTTTGCTACCGATATGATCCAAGATGAGGGACAGAAGGCTCGTAAGTTCCGTAGGAGACTTATTCATGCAGTGCGCAACCGCACCTCAGGACGCCGTGACGCGATGTTCGATTAGATATTGATGGACGCACAAATTGCAGAGGAGGACTTCGGCCTCAAGGCGAAGAGGGGCAGTGATACCTTAGGGGCTAGTTCTAGTGCAGGGCCAGCCAAGCGCCCTCACATACAGCAGATGCCAGTTCAGCAGCCGTTTCAGGGCCAGGGACATATACTTCACCAGCAGGCACCCAGGCAGCAACAGCACCCTATGTGTAACTTCTGTAAGAAGCAAGGTCACGGATGGGACGACTGTAGGAAGAGGCAGGTCCTGTATTTGCTTTGTGGTTCAGCAGAGCATCAGTTGAGGGAGTGCCCCAAGAACTTGGCACGATTGGCTCAGGCAGCAGCAGGAGCTAGGGCTCCGACAGGGCAGCAGACGGGACCATCGTTGCAGACTCAGCAGCAGAAGTTTGTCCAGCATCAGCAGCAGGCCAAGGGAGGCCAGCCGGGGCGAGCTTTCGCCATGGTAGTCGATGATGCACAGGCAGAGGGAGAGCTGATTGCAGGTTCCAACCTTTTCGATTCTATTTTCGTATTTGCTTCCTTATAACTGTCTTGAAATTTGATTCTATCTGTTCCTCGTAGTTGATAAAATTTTGTTCGAATATTTCATTGTGAATTATTTTCTTTTGAGATAGTCGTATGGGCTAGGTCGTCTCGATTATGGGATCTAGAGTCTTCTATAGTCATGCTAGCAGGCATAGTGAGGACATATAGTCGGATTTTGGACGTATTTCTCGGGTATAAAAATTTAAGGTTTTCGCGGCCAAGCATGCGGCAATGCAAAAATTTTAAATACCATGATTCTAGAGGTATATACCTTAGTCAAGGACTCTATGAATATCGTAGCCTTGCTCACTAGCATGACAAAGATTCTGAGTATCATGATTTTGGACAGACGCATATGATTATCGGACTATGTATTTGAGACTGTGATTGTTGGGGTGTTTAACCTAGAAGGAGTATGACCATTCTAATTTCGAGGACGAAATTTTCTAAGGAGGGTAGACTTGTAGCACCCAGTTTCTAAAATAAGGGTAATTTAGAAATTTTGTAATTATAATTATTTAATAATAATATTTAAACCATATTATAATTTTTGGAGATTTTTAGTTAATTAAAACTATTTTTTAAGTCACTACTTATGACTTGTGATTTTACTGGTATAACCCTAGTGTAAACTCTAGAGATTTCATAACTTAGAGACTACCATGACCATGTAAGCCTAACCAAGTGATTAGGATACCATTTTAGCACTTTTTAGCCTAAAGGGTATTTTGGTAATTTTCTAGGATTTATTTGGAATTATTTGTATTTATGTGTTTTTATTATTATTTAATTATTGTTAAGTGTCATGAGAGCCCCTAACCTAGTTTATCTATAATCTAGAGATTAGCCACTAACCTAAAAGCTTGAGGATAGATATTTCCATGGGTTAAAGTAGAAGAAATATCTAGATATTTACATATTAGATCTTTTCCATAGATTGCTCAAAATATCCAAAACTTTGGCAAGGAAGTCCTTGCCTTCACCTTGAAGGAAGGCCATAGGGCACCCCCTACCATGCCCCCTTCCTATTTAGTCACCCCATCATTCATTCAAGCCATTTTTACAAGTTCATGAAACATTGAAAAATCCCTCCACTTCAAACATCCATAACTTGATCAAATTTGAACCAAATCACTCCTAGTCTTTTGCATTGGGTTCCTACAACCTAGAGGGTGCTAAGGGAGGCTAGCAAGCTGGACACAAGGACTTGGACACCAACAAGTGGATAGGACACCCCCTCCTTTTCTTGAAAAACTTGAGTTTTCACTCAATAGGTAAATACCCTCATACATAGTTAATATTCTGTTTTTTCTTCATAAATGCATGCATATAGGTATACCCTAGCTGTGGGACAAGTTTGGTAGGAAGTAGGTTTGATTTGGTGTCCGTATCGGACACGTATCCTAGGTTAAAAAACTGTTTTTATTGAAATGCCACAAAGAAATGAATTTTGGTTAATTGCAAAACAAATTACATTTTTGGGTAGCCCTAGACTTGTAGGTTACAACCATACCTGACTGAGCACATTTTGGGTCCATTTTCGTGTCCAAATCGGACACGAACCCACAGCACTGACACTGCACAGGGGTTCGATTAATCCCCTGCTACCCGACCCTAATTTTACCCTCATCATGCCACATGGACACGTGCCATTTGGCACAGAGGTGGGGGCAACCTCTGACATGCCCCCCTCAAATTTCACGACACCTCATGTCGTATCGAGGACACGAGGACACGTGCACTGGTCGTGCACTGACAGTGCACACACGCACAGAGCCAACTTCGCGCGCGTTGTGTCGCACGGACACGACACTAGGACACCTCGTGTTTGCACGAGTGTGTAGCCCAACACGTGGGCTACACGTGGACACGACCACGTGGCCCCATGTGGTGCGTGTCGTATCCATGAGGCGTCGAACCCACCGCACCATACTGTACTGTACAGTGTGTATCAGTCGAGTTTTCTCGACTGATACGCGTCTCGTGTCGCGTCCTGGTGACACGTGGACACGAGACAGGCTATCCTAACCCTAGACCAACCCTAGGCGAACCTAGGGACACGAGCACGAGACTCCTAGACACGCGTGTCGTGTCCTAGAGCTAGGTGCACGCGTGCACGACGCAGTGATATTTTCTGTGTCCTGGGTTTACCCGATTGGGTTTTTTTAGAGATTGACACATTGTGTCATGTCGGGACTGTGTCTCAGGCACCCTAGAAGCTAGGGGACACTTGGGGCAACACTTACCAACCCTTGGTTGGGGACCATAGTCAAGTTTAGGGGTTGGTTTTGGGTTTACTCTAACCCACTGTCACAGTGTACCATTTTCCAGTTTTGTATTAATTTCCAGTTTTCAAATTCAAGATTCAAAATAATTTTTGATGTTTAATATACATGTATTTGTATGTATACGTATTGTATATACATATATATGTGTTTGTGTGTGTATAGGTGGGAGTTTGGGAGTTTATACATGTGTATATGTGTATTTGTGAGAGTGTATACATATAGATGTATATATGTATGTTATGTATGTGTGTGTGAGTATGGTTCCCTGTAAAAAGAGAACCCCCCTGTCGCAGTATTCACACACTCCCACATCTCTCTCTCTATTGTTCTCTCTCTCTCTATATATGTATATTGTTGTGTATATATATATTGAGTATATATAAGTATTTATGCATATATGTTATAGATTGTATGTATATAGATATGTATATATAGTTTATTTATATATTTGAGGGTTATATATATGGATATGGTATATTATATATAATTGGCTATATATATTGATAATATATATGTATGTTATGAGTATATATATGGTATTATATAAGTTGGGTATATGGTGAATACATTGTAGATATGTATATATATATGAGATGGCCTATGTATATATATTGTATAGATATGAGTATATATCTAAGATACCTATATATATGTGGTAGTGTCCTAGATATACTAGCCTATGGCTAATAGGGGTTGCCCTATACTTGGCCTAATTTGCTCTTGAATGGTTGACCTATGTAGCCTTGTTGACCATTGTTGACCAAAGTCAACTATAGGTCAAACCTTGACCTAATTGACCTAGAAATGACTTGGATGAACATAGAGGGACTATTTGACTAAGTTTGACTAAACCCTAACTAGATGATTAGGTTAACCATATAGATTATGAGGGTAATCCTATATAGATGAAGATATGTATGGGGTTATGTAGAATAATTAGGAGTTGTGTCATGATTTGGGTTAGCCCTATGGAGTTGACTTAGATTGTTAATGGTTGACCCTTAACCTAATGACCTTGTGACTAGTCTATGTTGACCAAAACCTTAGTTAGTCTTAGTTTGACCTAGATTTGACTAACCTTAACTAGTTTGACATTGGTTGACCAAATTTTGACTAGTTTGACCTAGTTTGACTTTTAGAGTTGACCAAGAGTTGACTTTTGACCAGATTGACCTAGAATCATGTAGTATGCATTGTATACTCTAATTTTACCATTGTGGATATATTGTGACCTGTTTTACTCTAAATAGGACTCTGTGACACCAGTTCAGACATCTATTCATATCAGTCATACAGGGTGACAGGCGAGTACATTCTCTGATCTTTTCATACTTGTTAGGATTTATATTCTTGCTCTAGATTACTTTACATGATGTTGTCACGTTACTATCACGGATTGGTACTATATGGATCTTGTCATGCGATGTTATCCCCCTCCGGGTACATCAAATACAGTTGTCATGTGCTTTTCACGAACATCTTGTATTTTATGTACACCGCTTTCATGTATACTCTTGTGCAATCTTGTACTCTCATGATCACGTGAGCAAACATGATAAAAACCACTTGTGCAAGGTAACGTAACTTGACTGGATCCTTGTGTATTGATTGGAGAGGGTGAGTAGGAAATGGTTATATGATCAAAATTCTATCTTGTGCAATCTTGTGAAATCTTGTATATGTCCTAACCCGTTTATATAACCATATCATGCTCTAAATCACAGGTTACCTACAGTTCTTACTTATCATATATATAGATATTTCCAGTTATCAAATCTCTCTCATTTTTATATATATTCTTTACAGTCCATGTATCTTACTCTATGCATGCTTTATATTTTCCAACATGATATGAACTGCATGAGATATATTGTGCTCGTTTCTGTCCTGACTGGACCTGTTAAAAATATTACAGATGATGATGGTGACTGTCTTACCTTCTATGGGACACATGAGGGTGACCTTCAGGAGCCTGAGGAGCATCTAGCTCAGTAGAGGGTGCCTAGTCTAGTCTAGTGTTTATAGTTTTCATTTTGTATCGGATTGTTCCGATTGTTAGTTGTGACTTAGTTATATTTCAGGTTTTGTACTTATTTGTGTTGGACATCTACTTTGTGTAGTGTGATAACTCTATTTATATTTCAGTTCCTTTCTTTCGTCTGATTCTATATCATGTTCTATCTTTATCTTTCCTAGACTTGTGTTTGAGATATAGAGTTGAGATGTTATGTTATACCTCCGTGCGGAGATGACAGGTTTATATATCTTATTGTTAGATGTTAGATGTTATAGATGACCTATACAACGTTCTACCGTCGACACTGCGGCATAGGCTGGACGTACCCACGTTCTCGTGCCCCTAATCAGGGTACGGGTTGTGACAATTATTCATGACCATATGAGACTGTTGGCTTGTAGTTAAACCCTCATGTATCTAGACAGCCGTGACCGTATAGCGAGGTGGGGTGCACTTCAATATACATAGCTGGCTATGTACGCCCCCGCTCTCTAGTATTCTGGTTCTGGAGCGTTACAGTAGGAGTTTACAGCTGAGCTTGGGTTCATAGTTGAAGTTCAGTACCGCCTATCATCCACAGACAGACGGGCAGTCCGAGAGGACCATTCAAACATTGGAGGACATGCTGCGGGTTTGCGCACTCGACTTCGACGGTTCGTGGGAGGATCACTTGCATCTCGTGGAGTTTGCCTATAACAACAGTTATCAGGCTAGCATCGAGATGACACCGTTCGAGGCACTGTATGGACGGAGATGTCGCGCACCTTTATCTTGGGACGATAAAGGCTAGACGTGTTCGACTCGTATCTGATTATTCAGCGGGTCATGACAGGCTTGTAATGAGTCCTTAAGTTGCTCAATAGTCATGGTCTCCAAGTCTTTAGTTTCTTCCATCGTTACTATGATATGCTCAAATTATGGAAGCAAAGAGCGGAGAATTTTCTCCATCACTCGAGTGTTGGTCATACTTTCACCATTTCTTTTCATTTGATTAACAATGGCTAAAACTCTAGCAAAGTAGTCCGGAATAGTTTCAGACTCTTTCATATGTAAAGCTTCAAATTCACCTTTTAAAGTTTGGAGGAGTACCTTCATCACTTTCTCTCTCCTTTGCAAGAAATTTAAAGTTTCTCCCATGCTTCTTTGGAGGTTGTTGTACTTGAAATCAACTCGAATGCATCATCATCCACGGCTTGGTAGATGAAAAAGAGAGCTTTCTTGTCCCTCTTTCTTGAAGATTTCAATAACTCCTTTTGAGCTTACGATAATGAAGCCTCATCTTGTGGCTCATTATAACATTTTTCGATGACCTCCCATACATCTTGTGCCCCTAGCAAAGCCTTCATCTTGATACTCCAATTGACATAGTTGCTCTTGTTGAGGACGGGAACTTGTGTCACGACCCGCACCCGCTTTTTCGGATACGAGACATGTCAAAGCCAGCCTACGCCGCAGAGTTGGCGGTAGAACGCTGTCAAGCCCGCAAAAAATAAATGCTCAAAAATAACATTTGCTGCTCATTCATATTTCTAAGTTTATTACAACAGTTACAACATTTATATTTAAAGAAAATATAATATTTTACAATTAATGAAATTGATACAACTGCTATTTATTTCTAGGTTTCTGTCTGCAAGTACATCCGAATCTCCCAAGCTAAGTGAAGCCACAGCTAACCTGAAAAATGTTGATTTCCAGTCAGGAATGGAACAAGTACACAAACCGATGACAATGCAAAACACAATAGAATTAACAAGACATGAAAATGACATATGATAGATAAAAACTAGAAGGTAACTGATGACATGGCACGGTGGAGAATAAAAGGAAAAATAAAAGATATCTACCTAAGTGGTGTGAAATATCCTTTTTGACATGTGAACGGCTAGGGGTAAATCAGACTCACTGCACGTGTCGTGTGCAGCTGCTATCGTTCAAGAATAGACATTTTAGGGATATTTCTGGATAGTCTATATGTCTACTAAGATATTTTCCCTCCCGACTACTCCGTGTGACGAGCGTGTCAACAAGCAGCAAGATATATGTATAAACATGAAATGAAAAGACTACTATGAATCGAAAGCAATCAGAAAGTGAACTTGCCTGTGGTCCTTTACTGGTGAAACCAATAGTCCGTTAGGTTCAGTATAGTCCAGTTAGCCTATGGTCGATACGAAGTAATCAGAAACATAAGAACCATGAATATATGACTAATCACGATCAAGATTCTATAATTAAAGAAATTTATATATAAATAAATATATATAACTATTTTAGAAGATATTTAGAATACTAGAAAACTATATTTTATTAGTTAAATAATTTTAGATAAATACTTAAAAGTCAAGAAATCATTTTAAGGCTAGAACCCGATTTTTCAAAATACACTTTTGATCAAAAGCCGTATTTAAATAAAAATAATTCACTAATATATTTTAGAAACATCTTTACCTATAGATTAATAACAAGTAACATTATTAATATTAATAAAACCAAGGATAATAATAATATTAATAATAAAATGCTACTAGTATTTTATAACTTATAGGCCCAAGGCCTAAAATATTTAGAGCCTAAACCATAAATCCTTATTCAAAAAGTCCAGCCCATATATTACCTAAATTAGTCCTATAAAATTATATCTAAAATATCAGCTAAAACTTATAGGACCCAAACTAATACCTAATAAAACTATTTTAAATCCAACAAAATTTGGCCCGAGTTGGATGAACCAAGTCCAGAGACTGGACCTGGCCCATCCCAAAACAACAACAACAAAAAAATAAAACAAAAATAAAACAAAAGTAAAATGAGGGAATAAAACAGCTGTTCCAGCTGTTCCCTAATAGAAAGAGAATACAAGGAAAGGAAGGAAAGGAAAAGGGGGAGAAGAAATCGCAGAGCTCACCGGACCCTCGGCGGAGATTGGAGGCAGGATCGGGCGGCGCGTGAGCTGTGCGCTCGACACGGCGGCAGTGGCGATGACTCGACGGGGTTCTTATCGACACTGGAGAGGAGGAGGCAAGGCAGATCCGTGGGTGGCGCGGCCTGTCGCCGAGTCGAGTGCCGCATATGGCTACGGGCGGTGGCGGCAGCTGAGCGGTGCGGCGAGACGGGAAGTCGCCTTTCGTGCGACGGAGAGTTCGACGCCGGCGGGAGGTCCGAGGAGATCCTGCAGCGTAGAGTTCACCAGCGTCGGAAGCTGGCCGTTGCCTTTGGGAGGACGCAGGTCGACGCTCGAGGTGTCAGCGGGGTTCCACCAGAGCTAACAAGTGTGGCACGGCCCAGGGGCGGCTGGAGGCGCTCACCTGTTCGAGGAGGCGCACGGGTGTGGCGACCAAGGCACCGGATGGAGTGGCTAGGAGTGGCGGGCGCCCGTACGAGCGACGATAGTGCTCGCGCTGCGGCGACGGAAAGACCCGACACGGGGAGCGCGGGCGCTGGGGTCTCCGCAGCAGAGATCGGTCGGAGCACTAGTCGGCCACGGCTGCTCGAGAACGGAGTGGCCGAGACCGGCTCGAGCGTGACACAAGGCTCGACGCACGGCAGTCAGGGAAGCCGGAAGCGGTGGTCGGGGAGCACGGGAGGGAAGAGGGTGGCTCGGGCTGGAGATTTGGTGATCGCGATCGGGACGTGGCGCCGACGGATCTGCGACAGCGGCGACGCCACATCTAGGTATGGAGGTTCGCCTGCAGTGTCCAGCGGCTAGGGTTAGAGCTCTTCTATTATTTTTTTGAATTTTTGTTGTATCGAATTTGGGATGTGTCCGATGTTGGACTCGAAAACAGGACTCTGCAGATGTAACCATTGATGACACGGACACGGACGCACGGGTCCGGACACAATGATGAGGTATTGATGATGATCGTGGCGGCAGTATTAGTGATGTGGTTACAGGTGATGGTGGTGATGATGTATGTGGCGACGATGGTGTTTGTGGTTTGGTCCGGCAAGGTGGGGCACGGGATTTGGGTTGCTGGTCGGGGAAGCTGGGAGTCTGGAGGAGTTCGAGGAGGAGGCGGGGAATGGTTGGTGATGACGATTGCATGGTCGGTAGGGGTTGTGGGATAGTTTTCGGCTAGATGGATGAAATTTGTTTGGTATGATAGCATGGAACAGTTTTCCTTAAATAGGGGGGTTAACCTCCTCTAGTTGGATAAGGAATATGATTGAGTAGATAAAACATTATCTTTAAATTAAACCAAATAACATTTAAATACAATTCAATACAATCAAAAACCTATTAATGATAAATATAACTTTTATTCAAATCGTCATTTATATTATCAAAATGGTTTAAATCTTACGAATTCAAATCCAAGTCGAATAAGCGATCAACATTATAATTTTGAGATAATATTTATTGCTATCACATAATTTAAATAATATAATTCAAATCAAATCAAACAACTGATTACTATGACAATTCAAAATAAGATTCGGGAGCATATTTTCATTAGTCAAAATCATAATAGAAATGTTTTAATAAATCCTTTTAGTCGATAAAGATAATTTATGATACCCGAAAACCACTTCCCAAAATAAGTATTTGAAAGCCCAGTAATTACTACAGAATATTTTTGTAATGCTAATGAATATTTCTATGAAAGGTGAATGGTAATCGCATTCATCAAATTAATTAGTATTGGAAGCACAAAATAATGACAAATTATCTTACACTAAATTTTTAGGGAAAATTTATTTTAAATCACACGAAAATAAACTAAATTTATGAAATTACTTTCAACATAATATTTGGAAATAAATTGGCAAATCCTTTTGTCTGTAAAATATTTACCATTCTAAAATCCATTTTCGAAATTAAATCATTTGGACGTCAAAAATAATGATCAAAACATCTTCTATAATTTCAAGACTAAAATACAAAAATTATTAAAATAAATTTGTACCTTTAAACCATGATTTTTAAACAGTTTTGGAAAGCCGACAAACAACACAATATCTTTTAATCTTAACGAACATCACTTTTAAAATTTTAAAATAATTTTAGAAATTCGAGAAGAGGAGTTACAAATCTACCCACCTTAGAAATAAATTCGTCCTCGAATTTTCAAGGGATAGGACTAGGCACTACTAAGAACATAATCATGAAAGTGATACGACTAAGAATTTAGATGAACGTACTTGTGGATAGAATCGAAATAACAATAAAAGAAACTGTAGTTTTGTACGACCAATTTCACACAAATGATCTGGTCACAACCAAAATTGCTTAAGAATAATCAAAACTTAGACAACGCCTAAACATGGTTGAAGTCACCAAGATGTAGCTAAGATGCACTCACGATCAAGGTTAATCGTGTAAGTCATCTAAGCATGCTTAAAATTAAAAGTTGGGCACGAGCATGATCATGATCATGATCAAAGTTGGAATAAAATCTAAGCATTGAAAATAATAGAGTTTGAAGTATAGACACGAATATAGTCAAAATAGTTTGATCACGATCAAAAATCGTTTAAGGTCGATCAGAATTTAAACTTGTTTGGCACGATTAACTCGATTAACTATTCAAGCAAAATTGTTTAGGCATGATTTAAGAATCAAAGTCTAAAAAAAATATGCGTATTGACTCGATCGAAATATAATGAAATTAGCCTAGGCGAAGTCAAAAGTGTTCAAGAATGGTCAAATCAAAATCGTGTTGATTCGATTAACTATTCATCCCTAGTCAATTAGGCACGAGCCCTAGAACCAAGATCTAGATATGTTTAAAAATCTAGTGGAAGAAAAATAGGTTTGAGAGATGGCAAATGGACCTAGTCTATTGAGAAGATGGTAATAAGGCACAAATTAATTTGGAATCTTAACAGTTATATGCCAAAAAGACGTAGCCTATATGATATTCGAATATCGTAAACATATCTGAAGTCGTTTTATCGAGAATTTATGCCTCGCCAGTGTACAACTAGCTGCAATAAACTCTTGGTTCTACGACTCAAATGAGGATACGGTAATGAATACCCTATCAACTATAATCCAATCTTGACATATTAATTCAAGGATAAAAAAATAGGGCAACTAAGCTATAGCTTTAGTGACATTCGATAACTTACGCTTATTTAAAATTATTTCAACTTGGAGGACATGCCACGCTAGTGCGCTGCTGGCTGCAGTGAACCCGTAGTCTCGATAATTCAAATAAGTGGCGACAGTGCGCTGCTGTCTTGCCATCGCAAGTCAACGAACATTCTTTTAACTATACT
This sequence comes from Iris pallida, assembly GCA_029216955.1. Classification (NCBI taxonomy): domain Eukaryota; kingdom Viridiplantae; phylum Streptophyta; class Magnoliopsida; order Asparagales; family Iridaceae; genus Iris; species Iris pallida. The sequence continues at coordinate 2,149,654 of JANAVB010004796.1, forward strand.
TTATGAAATTTCAAGGGAGGTTCTAGAATTTCAAACAAGTTCCATGAGGGTGCAAGTATCTGTCCTTCAAGTATGAATGTCAAGTCTTGAAAAGAAAAATGATTACTTAGGAAGGATAACTCTTGAATCCAAAAACTTAACTTGAGATTAATGTATAGACAATTGAGTGATAAATTATTTAAAAAGATATAATTCCTTGGGTCCAAGGAAAATATAAGTGATACAAACCCATGATATGATGATGTTTAGAGAAGACATAAGATAAAGTTTGTACAAATGATCAAGATCAGGAAGAAAAGGACCGAAGGCAAAAGAAATATCAATTTTTAATCTCTATTTCTTTAATATTCAAGGTCGAGGGAAATATGTATAAAATACTATGTCTACTTATTATGAATATATTGATACACAAGTATAGATATATATAGCCTGGGTAAATCCTAAAAATCTCAAATTATCATTCTAAGAGAAGATTATCATATTTCCAAGTAAAATATAACTTTAAATAGCAATAATACATATATTATATTAAATATAAAATTTATAGAAATTATTCACGAGACTAAAATGGACTACCAATATATATATATATACAAATCTATATATCTACATGGACGACGTTGGTCGCACTACCTGATCACCAAGACTTGGGTTGAGTTCGGGCTAATTTGGAACAACCGGGTCTTCTAAAATCCCATAATCTTAATAATAAATAATTAAATTATCCCTAGGGTTGTGTCACAATTTGGCCTGATTTTTCCTATTTAGTACACACCTATGACTCGGCCTTCTCTACTATAGTTAATACGCTAGTCAAAGCATGCCATTGCACTATCCTGCCATCACTTCTAGTCATATGGCACTCCAAAATTTAACCAAGATTAAGACATTCTATAATAATAATTAATTAAAATAATAATTACAAAATTCCAAAAATCACGTCTTAATTCAAATAAAAGAAATAAATGCTATTTTTAAAATTTTGGGAAGATAAATACCGTCGAGTCAAAATGCGATAGTGTATCCTTCTATGAAAGTCATTTAGTGAGACTTATGTAGTAACCTTAACTACCCAAATGTCAAATTAAAATAGGAACTCCTAGTCCTAACCATTCTCCTAAAATTTATTTATTCCTAATTGTGAATGAGCATTTCCTAGTCGCAGGCTCGCAGTAGTACGACTAATATGGTACTACCACGAGTTCGCATAATTTTACGAAAACTGACCTGCATGGGCCACCACAAAAACTTGTCACGACCCGCACCCACTTTTTCGGATACGAGACGTGTCCAAGCCAGCCTACGCTGCTGAGTCGGCGGTAGAACGCTGTCAAGCCCGCAAGAAATAAATGCTCAAATATCACATTTGCTTCTCATTCACATTTCTAAGTTTATTACAACAGTTACAACATTTATATTTAAAGAAAATACAAGATTTTATAATTAATAAAATTGATACAACTGCTATCTATTTCTAGGTTTCTGTCTGCAAGTACACCCGAATCTCCCAAGCTAAGTGAAGCCACAGCTAACCTGAAAAATGTTGGTTTCCAGTCAGGAATGGAACAAGTACACAAACCGACGACAATGCAAAACACAATAGAATTAAAAAGACATGAAAATGACATATGATAGATAAAAACTAGAAGGTAACTGATGACATGGCACGGTGGAGAATAAAAGGAAAAATAAAAGATATCTACCTAAGTGGTGTAAAATATCCTTTTCGACATGTGAACGGCTAGGGGTAAATCAGACTCACTGCACGTGTCGTGTGCAGCTGCTATCGTTCAAGAATAGACATTTTAGGGATATTTCTGGATAGTCTACATGTCTACTAAGATATTTTCCCTCCCGACTACTCCGTGTGACGAGCGTGTCAACAAGCAGCAAGATATATGTATAAACATGAAATAAAAAGACTACTATAAATCGAAAGCAATCAGAAAGTGCACTTGCCTGTGGTCCTTTGCTGGTGAAACCAATAGTCCCGTTAGGTTCAGTATAGTCCAGTTAGCCTATGGTCGATACGAGGTAACCAGAAACACAAGAACCATGAATATATGACTAATCACGATCAAGATTCTATAATTAAAGAAATTTATATATAAAAAAATATATAAACTATTTTAGAAGATATTTAGAAGACTAGAAAACTATATTTTATTAGTTAAATAATTTTAGATAAATACTTAAAAGTCAAGAAATCATTTTAAGGCTAGAACCCGATTTTTCAAAATACACTTTTGATCAAAAGCCGTATTTAAATAAAAATAATTCACTAATATATTTTAGAAACATCTTTACCTATAGATTAATAACAAGTAACAATATTAATATTAATAAAACCAAGGATAATAATAATATTAATAATAAAATGCTACTAGTATTTTATAACTTATAGGCCCAAGGCCTAAAATATTTAGAGCCCAAACCATAAATCCTTATTCAAAAAGTCCAGCCCATATATTACCTAAATTAGTCATATAAAATTATATCTAAAATATTAGCTAAAACTTATAGGACCCAAACTAATACCTAATAAAACTATTTTAAATCCAACAAAATTTGGCCCGAGTTGGATGAACCAAGTCCAGAGACTGGACCCGGCCCATCCCAAAACAACAACAACAAAAAAAATAAAACAAAAATAAAACAAAAGTAAAATGAGGGAATAAAATAGCTGTTCCAGCTGTTCCATAATAGAAAGAAAATACAAGGAAATGAAGGAAAGGGAAAGGGGGAGAAGAAATTGCAGAGCTCACCGGACCCTCGGCAGAGATTGGAGGCAGGATCGGGCGGCGCGTGAGCTGAGCGCACAACACGGTGGCAGCGACGATGACTCGGCGGGGTTCTCATCGACACAGGAGAGGAGGAGGCAATACAGATCCGCGGGTGGTGCGGCCTGTCGCCGAGTCGAGTGCCTCGTATGGCTACGGCGGTGGCGGCAGCTGAGCGGTGCGGCGAGACGGGAAGTCGTCGGTTGTGCGACGGAGAGTTCGACGCCGGCTGGAGGTCCGAGGAGATCCTGCAGTCGTGGAGTTCACCAGCGTCGGAAGCTGGTCGTTGCCTTTGGGAGGATGCAGGTCGGCGCTCGAGGTGTCAGCGGGGTTCCACCAGAGCTAACAAGTACGGCGCGGCCCAGGGGCGGCTGGAGGCGCTCACCTGTTCGAGGAGGCGCATGAGCGTGGCGACCAAGACAGCGGACGGAGTGGCTAGGAGTGGCGGGCGCCCGTGCGAGCGACGATAGTGCTCGCGCTGCGGCGGCAGAAAGACCCGACACGGGGAGCGCGGGCGCTGGGGTCTCCGCAGCAGAGATTAGTCGGAGCACTAGTCGGCCACAGCTGCTCGAGAACGGAGTGGCGGAGACCGGCTCGAGCGTGACACAAGGTTCGATGCACGGCGGTCAAGAAAGCCGAAAGCGGTGGTCGGGGAGCACGGAAGGGAAGAGGGTGGCTCGGGCTGGAGATTTGGTGATCGCGATCGGGACGCGGCGCCGACGGATCTGCGACAGCGGCGATGCCACATCTAGGTGTGGAGGTTCGCCTGCGGTGTCCAGCAGCTAGGGTTAGAGCTCTTCTATTATTTTTATGAATTTTTGTTGTATCAGATTTGGGATGTGTCCGATGTTGGACTCAAAAATAGGACTCTGCGGATGTAACCATTGATGACACGGACACGGACGCACGGGTCCGGACACAATGATGAGGTATTGATGATGATCATGGCGACAGTATTGGTGATGTGGTTACAGGTGATGGTGGTGATGATGTATGTGGCGACGATGGTGTTTGTGGTTTGGTCCGACAAGGTGGGGCACGGGATTTGGGTTACTGGTCGGGGAAGCTGGAAGTCTAGAGGAGTTCGAGGAGGAGGCGGAGAATGGTTGGTGATGACGATTGCATGGTCGGTAGGGGTTGTGGGATGGTTTTCGGCTAGATGGATGAAATTTGTTTGGTATGATAGCATGGAACAGTTTTCCTTAAATAGGGGGTCAACCTCCTCTAGTTGGATAAGGAATAAGATTGAGTAGATAAAACATTCTCTTTAAATTAAACCAAATAACATTTAAATACAATTCAATACAAACAAAAACCTATTAATGATAAATATAATATTTATTCAAATCGTCATTTATATTATCAAAATGGTTTAAATCTTACGAATTTAAATCCAAGCCGAATAAGCGATCAACATTATAATTTTGAGATAATATTTATTGCTATCACATAATTTAAATCATATAATTCAATTCAAATCAAACAACTGATTACTATGTGTCACCCTCATTTTCCGTATTTTTTGTATTTCGTATTTATACTCGTACCTGGATTTTGGCATGTATTTTTATTTTCTCAACTTGTGAAATTTCGGTATTTCTCGTATTTTGGGTTTTGGGCTTGGCTCGGTTTTAATTGGTTTGGAATCGGTTTGGTTTGGTTTATGTGTTGGAACACCTTAGCCCTAAGCTCCACCCTCAAACACACCACAACACCCTCTTTATAACTCCACCAACCTCTTCTCTCTCTTCATAACCACCATTAATTTCCTTCTTCTTCTTCTTCTCCTTCCTCCACAACTCTCCTAACCCTAGGCAAGTGCATCTTGCCACTACATGAGAACCATATTTTCTTTGTCCATTTGCTAGACTAGGACATGGTGATCAACATTAGTTCTTGGCATTTCGGATTTTTGCATGTTTTGATCTATTTCGGTTGGAGTTTTGTGGGTTCTGATGTTTCTATGTAGAAGAGAGTTTAATTTCACCCAAGTTGGAACTTTGGAAATTTAGATTTGGAGTTCGGATGACCAAGTTATGTTGTTTTGAAGTTTTGGGTTCTGCCATGGTATTCTTGCTGTTTGGAGAAGACAGTGAGCAGTGTGCAGAGCTTCTTAGCTCACGCACGCTGAGCTACGCGCGCTCTTTAGCGCTGTGTACGCAGACTTGAGTACGCTTCCTGTTGGAAGCGTGTGTCCTTGAGCCTGCGTGACTTTCTCACGTACGCTGCCTTGAGCGAGCCTGCGTGACTTTCTCACGCACGTTGCTTGAGTGGGCCTGCGTGACTTTCTCACGTATGCTGCCTGAGTGAGCCTGCGTGACTTTCTCACGTACGCTGCCTTGAGTGAGCCTGCGTGACTTTCTCACGTACGCTGCTTGAGTGAGCCTGCGTGACTTTCTCACGTACGCTGCCTTGAGTGAGCCTGCGTGACTTTCTCACGCACGCTGCTTGAGTGGGCCTGCGTGACTTTCTCACGTACGCTGCTTGAGTGAGCCTGCGTGACTTTCTTACGTACGCTGCCTTGAGTGAGCCTGTGTGACTTTCTCACGTACGCTGCCTTGAGTGGGCCTGCGTGACTTTCTCACGCACGCTGCTTGAGTGGGCCTGCGTGACTTTCTCACGTACGCTGCTTGAGTGAGCCTGCGTGACTTTCTCACGTACGCTGCCTTGAGTGAGCTTGCGTGACTTTCTCACGTACGATGCCTTGAGTGAGCCTGCGTGACTTTTCACCTACGCTGCTTCTTGAGCGTGCGTGACTTTTCGTACGCTGCTCCCCTGACCCCTTGTTTAACCCATTGACCCTTGGAGTTTTGGTTTATTTCCTTAAGCTTGACTCTTCTATATCCCTGTATTCTGATATTTTATTAGATATTTTATGCCCATTTTATATCCTTACGCCTTTTGTCATGAACTTGATATTACTTAATATGTTTGGAATGACTATTGTACATGGCTTGGTATGGCAAGGAACTAGCATAACACGACAGTGACCCGTAGTGGTGCACTCCTGATATGACCGACCTGACATGATAGTGGCCCGTCGTATTGCACTCCTGACAAGTACCCTGACATGATTTATTTTAATGCTGTTACTTGACTTGCCTCGACACCGTGGGTAGTCTTCTTGCTTGCTTGTTAAATCCACTTGTCCTGTCTTGCATCATGTCTAGGATGGGACTCCTGTGTACCACGGTCAGGAGTGCCTACTGAAATAGATTAAGGTTAATAACTAGAATAACTCAGTAGTCATGAAGAGATGACACAGCTACAGGCAATCCTGTTACCTGGGCACTCTTGGGATCTGTAGCCTGCCGTCGAGTAGGGCACATTTCCAGCACACCGTCGCGTGTTGTACCCTCTAAGTCACCTAAGGGTACATGTGTCTCATTGACAATGTACCCACCTGAATTCAACCCTAATCTTTCGTCCTGGATAGCCTGGATGGTCTGCAGGGCTTGTGGCTGTAGAACAATCTCACTGCATCTTGTTAGTAATTAGGCCTGTAATAACCCTAGTTAGTTAAAGTAGTAAGCCGTAGGATCTGCTTGGCCGTGATTGATTGAATGAGGTATAACCAGTCTAGTCATGTCTTGATTCCATGCAAGATTGCTTCCTGTCTTGATTACTTACATTACTTATTTTGCAGATAAATGGTGAGAAACCAAGCTTTGTTCAGATGAAGGGTTACAACCCCGGTCCTTGTTTAGTTTACGGGTTGTAACATGGCTATCGGAATAGTTCTATGGTTATCTCGTCGTATATCATCCTGACATATTTTCGTAATTTTAGTTTTAATATTAGATTTTCTGTGCTGATTGCTGGCTTTTGTTCTTATTTCGTGGCCCCCTTGTGGCACTTGCTCTTTCTGGGGTTGACCCAGCTGGTTTTGTGTGGCCAGATTTTGGGGTAGCTCCCGAGGATCTACCAAGCTTCCAGCCCAATGGTGAACACTAGAAGGAATCCGGGCCAAGAGTAGGTTTTCTATTTTATTTCGCTCACTCTATTGTAAAAATTATTCTTTTGAGGCGTTTAGCCGACGAGCACCTGTTAGCTCAGAGCACTTTTACTTACTGTCTGCCTACGGGCTGTAAACATGATTGACAAATCCTAGGGTTGATCATGTATAACTAAACTCTTGCTAGTCCTAACATTTTGTAACGACTAGCTTCATGATCAGCTGAATATGTAATATTTGGGACGCCTTATTATTGTATATTTAATGATCATACATCTTGCGACTTTACTTACTTGTGGTGATTGAGACACTAGGCTTGTTCATGACCATAAGAGACTGTTAGCTTGTAGTAAACCCTCATATCTAGATAGCCGTGACCGTATAGTTGAGATGTATTCTATTTCAATATACGTAGCTGGCTATGTCTGCCCCCGCTCTCCAGTATCCTGGTTCTGGGGCGTGACATGGTTTAAGTGGTGGCCCATGCAGGTCTTGTAAATCAAGATGTGTGGGGGTTTACCAGATAGATGTCTCAATCAGTACTCGTCCTTGATCTCTGTTCGTATCCTCTGAATCCCTGGATTCTTGCCCTGATCCTGTGCTTATATCATTGATCTGTCCTGGTCCTTTCCTCATTGTTCCCTGTGTCGTCTTCTTCAGCGACACTGTACCTGGTCTTACCGATCGACGAGGTGGAGCACTTCCCGCAGATCAGCAGCAACCAGGAGATCAAGCCCAGCATTCCGGGGCAGCCTCTAGAGTTGTGCCTACTGGAGGAGAGTCACCAGTTCAGCCCGTCCAGCCCGCAAAGCCAGATGATGGTACCTTAGTAGGCCTCGTCAGAACCTTGATAGCTTACCAGGATCGTCGAAGCGACGCCCTGCACCAGACAGTTCAAGATGCTTTGACCCGAGGCAGACATCCAGGGAACCAGGCAGCCAACAGTTTCAAGCGATTGAACCCTCCTTTCTTCGACGGCAGCGAGGATACGATTGCCGCGGATGCATGGCTTCAGGATACCGAGGTGATTCTAGAAGCAGACAGGACACCTGAGAATGAGAAGGTGGCGGTGGTACGCCTGCAGTTGTTGGATTTAGCTCGCAATTGGTGGGCGGCACAGGCCATGGGATTAGTGGCACCCATTACTTGGGCAGTATTTAGGGAGAGATTCCAGACGAAGTATTTCGATGCTGTGGCTCGGTACGACCTGCAGACCAGATTTACCAACTTGAAGCAAGGAGGCAGGACAGTTGACAGTTATACATCGGAGTTTTCTAGGCTGAGTAGGTTTGCCCCCACCTTGGTGGCAACCGAGCTCGATAGAGCCCAGCGGTTCCAGCAGGGACTGCATTTTGAGATCTTGTTGGCGGTTGAGAAGTTTGAGCACCAGACGTTCGATGCAGTCTTGAGAGCAGCTAGGAGGCATGAGTATACCTCCCAGAGGATCGTGGATAGGACCGGAGGTAGGAAGCGGTCCCATAGTCAGATGCACCAATCATCAGCTCCAGCCCCGGCAGCTAGAAGTTTGACCATTGGGACTCCGAGGCGGGCGGCCTCAATAATGTCGGTTCAGCATTCGACCCCGACGTACCCGCAGCAGCAGAAGCAGACTTCCACGATGGGATGTTCTCATTACGGGAAGCCAGGACATGTGGTGGCAGACTGCCGCAGGGCGCATAGATTGTGCCTGGCTTGTGGAGCAGCAGATCATAGGGTTGGGGCTTGCCCGAATAGGGGTGGTTCATCTGCATCCAACCCTTCTAGCTCTTCGGTGAGAGGACCGGCCCCAGCACCAGTTCAGCAGCAGCAGTATCAGTCTTCGAGGCCCTTGCCGCCTCAGTCTCAGGCATTCCAGCAACAACACCCCCAACAGTATGCACAAGCCCAAGCTCAGACCCAGAATAGGCAGAGAGGTTTCCAGCAGAGGGGACCAGCAGCCAGAGGACAAGGTCAGGCCATGATGATGGCTATGGAAGAAGAAGTTGCACCAGGTGAGGTTGTGGCAGGTACTATTCTCGTCAACTCCTTTCCAGCTTCGGTATTGTTTGATTCTGGTGCATCACATTCATTCATGTCTGCACGATTCGCGACACGGATAGGATTGGAGCCTGAGTCATTATCAGTGAGGCTCAATATACTTACTGGTAATGGTCTTGTGGGAGTAGATCGAGTGTTTTCCTCGTGTCGGATCGTAGTTAGCGGTAGGGAGTTCCCCGCTAGATTCATAGAGTTTCCTATGGCAGATTATGATGTAGTCCTAGGCATGGATTGGTTGAAAAACTAGTAGGCTAGGATAGACTGCCATATCGGCAGAGTTGTATTTAGTATCCTTGGCGAGCCAGAGTTTTCGTTTTCTAGAGGCACAGTGGAGCCATCTTCCCCAGCATTGCGGATGGCAGTAGCAGCAGTGCAGTTACCTCGAATAGTTGAAGAGTTTTCAGATGTCTTTCCAGAGGAGCTTCCAGGGATGCCGCCAGAGCGGGAGATTGAGTTCACTATAGACTTGATTTCCGGGACAGCACCAGTGTCAGAGCGAGTCTACAGGATGGCGCCTTCAGAGTTGGAGATTTTATACAAGATGATTGAAGAACTGAGGACCAAGGGATTCATTCGTGCTAGTGGATCGCCTTGGGAAGCCCCGATGCTTCTTGTGAAAAAGAAGGATGGTACGTCCAGGCTATGTGTTGATTATCGTACCTTGAATTCGGTGACAATCAAGAACAGATACCCTCTCCCGAGGATAGATGACTTGTTTGATCAGCTCAGAGGGTCTTCAGTGTTCTCGAAGATCGACCTGCGGTCGGGATACCACCAGATCAGAGTCAGAGAGCAGGACATCTCGAAGACAGCATTCAGATCGAGGTATGGACATTGGGAGTTCCTTGTTATGCCCTTTGGAGCGACCAATGCGTCGGCCGTATTCATGGACCTCATGAATCGTATTTTCATGCCTTACTTGGATCAGTTTGTGATCGTGTTCCTAGATGACATCCTGGTCTACAGTAAGAGTGAAGCAGAGCATGAGCAGCATCTCAGAGTCGTCCTTCAGACGCTTGGGGAGCATCAGTTGTACGCCAAGTTCAGTAAATGCGAGTTCTGGCTCGATCGTATTTCGTACTTGGGTCACATCATTACCCGAGGAGGAGTGGAAGTGGATCCCCAGAAGATTGTGGCTATCGAGTCATGGCCGGTACCCAGTTCAGTGGCAGAGGTTCGCAGCTTCCTTGGATTGGCCGGCTACTACCGGCGATTCATTTCAGATTTCGCAAGGATTTCAGCGCCGATGACCCAGTTGACCCGCAAGGATGTGCCGTTTATTTGGACAGCAGAGTGCCAGGAATCATTTGAGAAGTTGAAGCGAGGTTTGATAACGGCTCCCATTCTCACCCTTCCAGATGGGACCGGAGGATTCACAGTTTATTACGACGCTTCAGGCAGAGGATTGGGGTGTGTCTTGATGCAGCATGGGAAGGTAATATCTTATGCGTCACGTCAACTTCGTGATCATAAAAAGAATTACCCGACCCACGAATTGGAATTGGCGGCGATATTGTTTGCTTTGAAGTTGTGGAGACACTACTTGTACGGAGATAGAGTGGAGATCTTTACTGATCATAAGAGCCTGAAGTATGTTTTCACCCAGAAGGACCTTAATATACGGCAGAGAAGATGGCTCGAGCTATTGGTGGATTATGATGTGGATTTGAAGTATCATCCCGGGAAGGCCAACGTTGTAGCAGATGCATTGAGCAGGAGAGCCGGAGTTTATTTCCTGACGGCACAACCAGAATTATTGGCAGATCTTCAAAAGATGGGAATTGAAGTGGTTCTTCCTACCAGTGTGGCATTGATGGCCACTCTACAGGTTCAGTCCAGCATAGTTGAGAGGATCCAGGTGGCGCAGTCAACAGATTCCAAGATCCAGCGACTCAGAGCAGAGTGTGAAGCAGGAAGAAGGCCAGAGTTATGCATTCATGAAGATGGTACACTTCGGCACGGTACTCGTCTTTGTGTACCCAGTGGAGATATCAGACAGGAAGTCATGACAGAAGCCCACAGTTCTCAATATTCTATTCATCCGGCTGGTACAAACATGTACCGTGATATTCGTCAGCATTTCTGGTAGAATGGCATAAAGAGGGAGATAGCCCGGTTTGTCTCTCGATGTTTGGTTTGCCAACAGGTTAAAGCTGAACATCAGAGGCCCGCTGGACTTCTTTAAACCTTACCGATCCCAGAATAAAAATGGGAACATATAACCATGGATTTCGTGACCGGATTGCCCAGATCTCCGGCCGGCAGAGATGTTATTTGGGTAATTGTGGACAGGCTTACCAAGGTGGCACACTTTCTCCCATTCAGAGTAGGATAGTCGACGGCGCAGATAGCAGAGATGTACCTCAGGCAGATCGTCAGGCTTCACGGTGTGCCAGTCAGCATCACCTCAGACAGGGATTCAAGGTTCATATCACACTTTTGGCGCAGCTTGCAGAAGAGTTTGGGGACTCATCTTCAGTTCAGCTCAGCTTATCATCCACAGATGGATGGCCAATCAGAGCGCACAATCCAGACTCTTGAAGATATGTTGAGATCCTGTACCCTTGACTTCGGTGGTTCATGGGAGAATCATCTGCACCTGGTGGAATTCTCGTACAACAACAGTTATCAGGCCAGTATCCAGATGGCACCCTTCGAGGCTCTCTATGGCAGGAAGTGCAGATCCCCGCTAGCATGGGACGATGTCAGAGAGAGGCAGATGCTCGGACTCGAATTGATTTCCAAGACGGTTGAAGTGGTCAGGAAGGTCAGAGATCACCTCCGAGTTGCCCAGGACCGCCAGTGCCATTGGGCCGATGCTCATCGGCGTCCCTTAGAATTTGCTGTCGGCGACCATGTATTCCTTAGGATCTCGCCTAACCGCGGCGTCATTCGCTTTGGCATGCGGGGAAAGCTTAGTCCTAGGTATATAGGGCCGTTCGATATTCTAGAGCGAGTAGGAGATGTATCCTATCGTCTCGCTCTTCCGCCGTCGCTAAGTGAGGTACATGATGTATTCCATGTGTCCCAATTACGACGGTATATTTCGGACCCGAGCCACATCCTAGACCATTCGGAATTGGTTGTTGGTACCAACCTTTCGTATGAGGAGAGGCCCGTGTCTATTTTAAACCGGAGGGAAAAGATACTCAAGAACAAGACTATTAAATTAGTCCGTGTTGCTTGGGGTCATCACTCTCTGGGTGAGTCAACGTGGGAGCGTGAGGACGACATCAGATAGCGATATCCCTACCTGTTTGACTTGTGAGATATAATATCTTTCTTATGCCTTACATTTTCCCTTCCTTGCTTGCATTGTATGATTGTATGATTGGACTGCTTAGTGTAACTTGCCTGTGCTTAGTGTAGCTTGTCGTGACAATCTCTAGCTCCTTGATTAAATTCCGAGAACGGAATTCTTTTAAGGTGGGTAGAGTTGTCACCCTCATTTCCCGTATTTTCCTTATTTCGTATTTATACTCGTACCTGGATTCTGGCATGTATTTTTATTTTCTCAACTTGTAGAATTTCGGTATTTCTCGTATTTTGGGTTTTGGGCTTGGCTCGGTTTTAATTGGTTTGGAATCGGTTTGGTTTGGTTTATGTGTTGGAACACCTTAGCCCTAAGCTCCACCCTCAAACACACCACAACACCCTCTTTATAACTCCACCAACCTCTTCTCTCTCTTCATAACCACCATTAATTTCCTTCTTTTTCTTCTTCTCCTTCCTCCACAACTCTCCTAACCCTAGGCAAGTGCATCTTGCCACTACATAAGAACCATATTTTCTTTGTCCATTTGCTAGACTAGGACATGGTGATCAACATTAGTTCTTAGAATTTTGTGATTTGGAGCATCCATTGTCCTAGATCTAGTTATTCCTATTTTCAGATTTTTGCATGTTTTAATCTATTTCGGTTGGAGTTTTATGGGTTCTGATGTTTCTATGTAGAAGAGAGTTTAATTTCACCCAAGTTGGAACTTTGAAAATCCGGATTTGGAGTTCGGATGACCAAGTTATGTTGTTTTGAAGTTTTGGATTCTGCCATGGTATTCTTGCTGTTTGGAGAAGACAATGAGCAGTGTGCAGAGCTTCTTAGCTCACGCACGCTGAGCTACGCGCGCTCTTTAGCGCTGCGTACGCAGACTTGAGTACGCTTCCTGTTGGAAGCGTGTCTCCTTGAGCCTGCGTGACTTTCTCACGTACGCTGCCTTGAGTGAGCCTGCGTGACTTTCTCACGCACGCTGCTTGAGTGGGCCTGCGTGACTTTCTTACGTATGCTGCCTTGAGTGAGCCTGCGTGACTTTCTCACGTACGCTGCCTTGAGTGAGCCTGCGTGACTTTCTCACGTACGCTGCTTGAGTGAGCCTGCGTGACTTTCTCACGTACGCTGCCTTGAGTGAGCCTGCGTGACTTTCTCACTCACGCTGCTTGAGTGGGCCTGCGTGACTTTCTCACGTACGCTGCTTGAGTGAGCCTGCGTGACTTTCTCACGTACGCTGCCTTGAGTGAGCCTGCGTGACTTTCTCACGTACGCTGCCTTGAGTGAGCCTGCGTGACTTTCTCACGCACGCTGCTTGAGTGGGCCTGCGTGACTTTCTCACGTACGCTGCTTGAGTGAGCCTGCGTGACTTTCTCACGTACGCTGCCTTGAGTGAGCTTGCGTGACTTTCTCACGTACGCTGCCTTGAGTGAGCCTGCGTGACTTTTCACCTACGCTGCTCCTTGAGCGTGCGTGACTTTTCGTACGCTGCTCCCCTGACCCCTTGTTTAACCCATTGACCCTTGGAGTTTTGGTTTATTTCCTTAAGCTTGACTCTTCTATATCCCTGTATTCTGATATTTTATTAGATATTTTATGCCCATTTTATATCCTTACGCCTTTTGTCATGAACTTGATATTACTTAATATGTTTGGAATGACTATTGTACATGGCTTGGTATGGCAAGGAACTAGCATAACACGACAATGACCCGTAGTGGTGCACTCCTGATATGACCGACCTGACATGATAGTGGCCCGTCGTGGTGTACTCCTGACAAGTACCCTGACATGATTTATTTTAATGCTGTTACTTGACTTGCCTCGACACCGTGGATAGTCTTCTTGCTTGCTTGTTAAATCCACTTGTCCTGTCTTGCATCATGTCTAGGATGGGACTCCTGAGTACCACGGTCAGGAGTGCCTACTGAAATGGATTAAGGTTAATAACTAGAATAACTCAGTAGTCATGAAGAGATGACACAGCTACAGGCAATCCCGTTACCGTCTGCCTACGGGTGTAGTGACCCGCTCCGCCCTAGCGGAACGCCGATTCCAAACGGCGTGTGCAACGACTCAAATGAGCCGTCGACCCGAAGAGTTGCTTTGACCCGATGAAGTATCGATGCGAATCGATGCAATGCTTGCATTGGCCCGTCAAGATGAAGCCAGACTTAGACTTTCAAAGGCGCGCTCGGAGTATCGCTTGGCCGATACGAACATCGCTAAAGTGGGTGGCTCCGATGAACCCGTCTGTGCTTAGCCTAGACACATAACAATACGGACACTATCACGAGAATCGCTAGGCGATAACCTCTTGCATGCTAATAAATGACTCAACGCACCTAGCTAAGGGAATAATCCCAATTTGTATGCTTGTATAGAATATGGAAAGGAACATGGAAAAAGTACGAGAACTCTCGCCCGCGCTCCATGCTCGTGCTACGGCACAAGCCTACGTTTATGCTCCTTATGCGTCCAACAATGAGACAATGAATGGTTTACAACAATGAACGGGAAGGCTATCAATATAGTCGTTCCGAGTAGAGTATAGCGACACTGAAAGGCTATGGGACCGATGGGTCGCCAAGGCGACTCCCACACTGGGAGTTGCGTAATGCGTGAATGAATGGATCAACAAATGAACGAACGAATGAATGAATGAATACATGAATGAATCGATGAATCAAATGAACAAGTGAAAGAAAGAAAGAAAAGAAAGAATACGTGAAAGATAAGACATGGAAGACGCTATCGACAGGTATGACGGGCACGTGCAACGGGGCTCGCTACCCGCGCTGTACGGACGCCAACCTGGTCGATAACGCATTATGGCTAAGGGTTAGCCTACGGCTCGGAGATAGCCGCTAAGTTAAAATGACAAGACAATACGAAATGGTCGTGGACAAACGGCACGGGCGATGGGGGGAATACCGTGGCCGTCGTGTGGAAGGATTCTGCGGCACGGGCGTTGGGGGGGTAAACCGTGGCCGGCCTAGGCGGAATCAACGGCGCTTACGGGCTGCTTGGGTGCGGGCTTGGGCACCAAGAGACGTAAGTAGGAGGGTATATTCAAGAGACTTAACGGGGTGTACCAGCCATCACCCTACGCTAAGTTGAGAATTGCCACAGGGGAATGTCCTAAATGGCTTATAAAGCCAGCGACCCGTGCATATAGATTAAGTGGACTATGCTGGTGGCAATCCACGTGCAAGTTCTTGCATTGAAATCAAAGTAGTCTAAGTTAACTAAATGAAGTATTTCCTGAACATGCTCGAAATATAACACTCAGAACATGCTTGAAATGTAACATGCTGAACATGCTCGATATGTAACACTCATGAACATGCTTGAATGTAATATCCGGAACATGCTTGAATTGTAATACTTTAAAACGTGCCTACGACGTGCTAGAATATGCCCACGACGCTCTAGAACCCGAGACATGGACACACACTCGATATTGAATGTATACATGAATCGTGTTATGTTATTATACATGAATTGTTGTTTAACTTGGTTTACCTTGAACAGGGAAGGCCGGATGGTAAGTAGGGGTAAGTCGTACATGTATTTTCATGCGACACTTGAGTTCGGTAACACGAGATAGGCTATGCAATATGCTATGAAACTGATCCTAAGGCAAGATTAGAAAGACAATGAATGATAGAGATGCACAAAAGTAAATGGAACGTGTTTGGTAATGATGGCATTGTGGGCGAGCTAGCCTCTCCACCAGTGCATAACAATGTACTGATAACCCCACAGTATGCTTGCAGGATAGCAGGAGATGCCGGCGGGTGCAGAGCTTCCATCGAACGTGTCCAGGCGCGGAGCCAACTCTGGGGCCTTGGAACGTTGTAAGAAGCTGAAGCACCCTATATAGGACATAATGTATCGGAATATCGCCATGTATCATTCCATGTTGTAAGCCACTTGGCACGCCTTTTATGTTTCAGAGAGAGAGCTTGAGCGATTTGTAATATCGGCCTAGCGCCGCTTGTAAACTTCTTGAAATTCAATAAAGAGATTTGGATTCGCTTTTACTTGTGTTCATTTTTACTTCCGCTGCAAATGGGGACACTCTGTGCGACTCTATGGCCTAGACTCAAATCGGCCGTTTCTGGACTTGGCCTTGCACGGGCGCAACCTAGGCCCGTGCGGCATCACGCCTTAGCGAGGACGATCGCTCCTACGGGAGTGGGGCGTGACAGATTGGTATCAAAGCACGGCTTTATGTCCTTGGACTTCATTTCGATTTTCTCAGTTTTGAAAGCTCGGTTGGTTACAAAAGAAGTGTGCGCTCTCTCTCTCATTCTGCCTTGGGATGTTCCATACAATAAGTCTAATATTTTCAAAAGCTCGTACAAGTACTCGGTTGAACGGGATCGATAGGCGAAGGCCTTTGTGCCAAACCACGACAGACTTGAGTCGAAGGAAAACTAAAATGCTAGAAGTTAGCAAACACAAGGCTTGCTTGAATAACTTTACGCTAACAATGTCGGACGATGTTAAACTTGACTCGATAGAGAACATATGCTAAGTTAAAATGTCGCGTGCGTGCCTGACTAGTCTTGCGTCGACCTAGCAAGTGAGCGTGCAAACTCAAATATAGTCCGCACGAGATGGTTATGTGGCATAACTTAGCCCGCGTGTCGTGCACCTCGATTTTTGGGTGCAATCGGGTTGCGAGCGATATCGAGTATCGCTCGATCGAGAGCGAAAATACACTTTGAGTGTCTATCGATAGGAACGCTATCGAGTTAATGCTTAGGCGTGCACGAAAGATTGGCTTGGATTTCGAGGATTAGCCTGAACAACTTAGTACGTCGAGGCGACGTGAGCGATTACGCTAGAGATTCGTCGAACGAATCTGAAGGATGTCTTAGCGTATGACGCGAACGTGATTGAGGACTAGATCGTATGGCTTGAATCCGAGTGGTGTATGTGATAGGCTCGGAGAAGAATAAAAATGAGTGTCGATGACTAGTCGAGTGGCTCGAACCCTGAGTGGTGTATGGACGTCATAGAAATTGTTCGAGCGAGACTACAAGATATACGGATAGAACGGGTATGTCGGCGAGGCGATGCGATCGCGCAAAGCCTTAGAACGTGTCACGCTTAGTTGATCTTGACTTCGAATGTCCCGAACGAGATGTCGTTCAGACCACACTACACCAAAATGGGCACTTAGGAACAGTTTTAATATGTACCTAATATTTTTAGGAACATTTGAAAATCGTTCCAAAAAGTGGCGTTGCAATTATTGGAACGGTTATAAAGCGTTCCTAAATTTAGTTTGGAACGGTTATCAAACGTTCCAAAATTAGATTTTGAAACACATATAATGTGTTCCTAAAATAATTTTGGAACGACTTTGAAACGTTCCTAAAATTAGATTTTGATACACATATAATGTGTTTCTAAAGTATTTTTTGGAACACGTTTGAATTGTTTCTAACTATCAGTTTGAAACGTTTTATGTTCGTTCCTAAATGTAATTTGCAACACTTTTTACAATATACATGTGGCTAGTTTGAAACACTTTATTAGCGTTCTTGTGCATTTTTTTTAATTTCAATTCCACAAAAAAATTAATTTGAACCACAAATATGATGATTCATGAAATTACCATTAAAACACAATAAATGGTGCATTCCACACATTTTCTGAATCAACATCAAAGAGATCCACTAAATTAACCAAAGATGTCAACTTAAATACAAAACAACTAATAACATATTTCAAATATTAATTGCTATAAAATGTCACTAAAAGATGATCCCAAAAGTTACAAATAATAAAATGTAGCTCGATCGCAAAAGATAATTTGTTTACAAATTTTAGTTCTCTAAGATGATCCCAAAAGTTAGAAATAATAAAATGTAGCTTGATCGCAAAGGATAACATGTTTACAAATTTTAGATCTTTAAACGATGATCCCAAAAGTTATTCTCCAACCAAATGAACGATGACAACTAGCAGCACCTACATACAACATTATGAAACAAGTTTTAAGTTAAAATCAAGAAATTGAAGAATATAAATAAAAGATAAACTAAAAGTTATTAAGTGGGTATTAAGAAAATATATAAGTATTTTTGAAATCTCTCCCTTCCTGTGGCTATTCTGTGAAAATTAAGACAAATCCCCTCATAGCAGCTCCTTGGGCCCTCACTATGGGGTTTGTATCCATGGGAAGTAGAAACTCTAGCATACTCCTCTGAAATCTCTAAGTGCATAGCAAATATTAATTGAATTAGGTTTTCTTCTCAATAGCTTAAAAGTCTGCACAATAGTATCTAACCTAGTTCAAGGCCGTGATTTATACAAAGATGTGAGGAATCAACTCTTTGACTAGATATTAGAAATTGCGTCAAGTATTCATAAGTATTATTAGTATTATGCACTATAAGAAAATACCACGTTTACAAATGTTGATATGTAAAAGAAGAGAGTGAACACATTTATTTTTGGATATTTACAATTTAGTGTTCAAGTTCCAAGCTTCAGTTGACAAAACCACCAATGAGTATACTGAGGCTCTTCAGTATTACCTGCTTAAGAAAGAATGCCCTTCAAATGTTCTGCCATGTAGGGTACTCTACATATCCAAAGAAGAACAATGTGTCTGCCTGCATCACCCCCTACATATTGAAGGTATTGAAGCATGATTAGCAGCATTTCGGAATATATGTTCCTGCAAATTTCAATTTAGATCTCTAACTGCTTCCAAAATACAAGCACCCAAAAATAGCAATCTATTCCCAAAACGAAAAAGAGAGGATAAATTCCCAGCAGGAAAGTAAAGCTAGGAAACATGCCGAAAACGAAATTGTCTCAAATTTGTCATCAGCTACCAAATTGTCTCAAATTTGTTATTGAGCCAAAAATGAAAGTACATGTAAAGGATACACAATTATGTAAACAAACAATAGTTGTGTTAAGATATGATTAGATTCAAGTCTATCTTTATGTATCTCCTATACGGATATGGATTTATTATCCTATACGGATACAGTAGTGGTAGAAGGTAATGTATTTACTATAGGTGGCATCATATAGTAAAGTTAAGACTTTTCTTCGATACTGGTCACACAAAAAACAATTAGTATAAGAAAGGTGGACCTTTGTTATTATCTCTGAAGGTGTCCTAGAAGCATCAAAAGAGCACTTTTCAAATGTCTGAAGCAAACATAGGCCATCGGCATTTGCTAATATTTTAATCCCATTATCATATGTAGACACCGAAATAATGTTAACATCTTATCAGTCGGGCAAATTGACTAGAAGTCCTTATATTTTTCTACATGGTTCCATCAAACTAAGGTTCATATGTCAATACATCAGTCTTGCTATTTTCGGTAATTATATTCGAAGTCCACACCAAGCTATTATATTTCAAGTCCACACCAAGCTGGTCATTGGCCCTGTAACCACACCAAGCTATTATATTTCATGTAACATAAAAGAAAGGAGATTGTAGTTACAGGGCCAATGACCAGTTTAAAGGTGAAATGTTGAACATATTGCTAGAAAAAATTTGATGAATCGATCTAGTCAATACCTATTGGATGAAAACAGTGCCATATGTAAAGGTTCCTTCATATTACTTGCAAAATTCAATGCACTGTTGCCTATTAAAGTGTTCTTTGTAATGATAGTTGTGGACTTCGACTATCACACGAAATTGTTTCCATATGCTAGTAGAAAGAATTTATCTTTATTAAATTTTGCCACGGTAAATTTATCTTATAGATAATAATATAATGGAAAGCAAATAGACAAAGGGAGAAGAGCAATAGACAAAGGGAGAAGAGCGCCATAACCATACTTCAGGACACTTCTTTCATCTCTATAGAAAATTTGTCAACTAGGCCATTAATACGTGAATAGAGAATAGAGAATTCTAGTTGATAAACATGACCTACAAATTCAATTAATAAACTGAAAAAATTTATAAAATGGTGCCCAATCAATCAATGATGAGCCATAGAGTGGATTGCCAGCCTCCAATCGAGTAACTAAAAAAAGGATAAGGAATAATATCAAAACATCAAAAACACAAGAAACCTTTTTATTCTAAATTTGGGATTAAGCATCTGAATCCTTCAGTCACCTCCCATTTAACATCAGCAATTTAAAACATTAAATAAGATTAAATGAATTTAAAGGGCAAAAATATGACATACCCTAGTGCGGTATTGCATTACCCTAAAAAACAATACCATCAAGAGTTAGTGTTTCTTAGTTTGTAAGGATTTCATCAGTGTTTCATAGTAGTTCCTAGTTTGAAGATTTCATCAGTAACTTTTTTTTCTTAGCTAGGAACTACTATGCTAACCTCCATCTTCTTCAACTAGCAAAAAAAAAGTTAAGGACAGAGTTTCTTAGTTTGTAAGGATTTCAAACTGTTATAAAGAAAAGTTTAAACATGACTTTGATGTAACAAGACTAACATTAACTTCTAGTAAATGCCCTATAGAAATGCTTTTAGTTCTA
The DNA here is from genome assembly GCA_029216955.1 of Iris pallida. Classification (NCBI taxonomy): domain Eukaryota; kingdom Viridiplantae; phylum Streptophyta; class Magnoliopsida; order Asparagales; family Iridaceae; genus Iris; species Iris pallida. The sequence continues at coordinate 2,170,193 of JANAVB010004796.1, forward strand.
AAATGAAGTTGTCGGATATCTGCTCATGGGGATAAATACAACGCCTTCTTTTCAAGGTATCCATCTTGACCTTTCTCTAGAACTGATGATGTATATGAACAGAAAGACTACACAAATCAGTTATCTAACAAACCATAAAAAGTTATATGAATACTCACAATGTGTATATTATCAACACTACCAAGAATGGACGACGCAAGCTTCGAGTGGAATGGATTCCAAACTCGGTATTCGACCTTGGTTCTGTCTTCATTATGCCAATATAAGTCCTGTAACAATAAATAATCTAGACGAAATTTGACAACACTTTAAACAATATCTAAAAAACCAAAGTTAGACCAGATTAGCAGTAACAAATTTTAGAAGAAAAACTAGTGAAAGCATAGGAAAATAATAATCACCTGCACACGAAATGTGTTTCTCACCATACACCGATGCATCGGGAACAATATTCTTTGTGCAAAGGGCATCTTCCTTACCCTTAGCAATAAACACTCCAGGGAGCTTATAGGGCTGAACCACTACATTGCTGCCACCCTTTATTCCACCACCGCAGAATCACGTCCTTTGCCACCTCCACAACCACACCTCTACCACCAGGCCCGCTACCACGTCCTCTCCTACCACCACGACCTTCAGGACCCCTCTTCCACCACCGCCTCTTCTTCGGCCTCTGCCACCATCCTTGCGGCCGATGAAGCTGCCACCACCTACCATCAATAAAAAAAAAAAAAACTCAGGCACATGCTCCAAAATAGTTTACTATAATACAATAAAAGAATACCCAATATTTAAATATTCGGAAGATACTCACAATAAATTATACAAAAAAGAACTCTAAAATTCTAATGAAGTATCCATGATGATAGATCACAAATTGCAAAATAATAATAAAAGACAAATAAAGTAAATTACTTCCTACATGTTATTCCAAAATAAATATAACACCTAAATTACTATATAAATGACTACATGCTTCCAAGAAAATTTTTGACAACCAAGCCATCTATACGACAACTAACATATTAACAAATCTTCTCAATCTCATGGACCCTAACATATTAACTAAAAATGATCTCCTCAAATTCATGGACCGGTCCAGCAAAATACTAATTACGGATAAAAATGCTTCCATTTCAAGTAACCATTATTAGAATGGTAGAATATATATTTTGAAAAACAAGAGAAAATCACACATAGAACTCAAAAAATAAACGTAGAAAAAAGTGAGTTGTCGGAGAGGTCATTTAGTGGTCTATGGAGCCTGTGGAGCTTGTCGATGCTCGGGGAGATGATGCCTCCCAGCTGCAAGTAAGGCATGTTTCTGCATCATAGATATCAACATCAATCAATAAATACCCATTTCAGGACACCTTTGTTGCACAGACACCCCCACAGGGCACCTATTTTGGTGTCTTAACCTTTGTTTGGAGCATTTGTGTTGTACCAATCAATAAATAAGATGTAAGTTAAACATAAATGACTTATTAAACTTATCAACCTCCAAGAGAAATAAGGATTGCTAAAATGTATGTCAAACATGCTAAACCTAAATAAATAAAAAACAATTGGAAACAAAAAGGAACATACCAGTATTGTCACACAACTTGAGCTCAGGAGGGAATATGGTGCCGAAACCCTCAACTCATCTCTATATCTGGCAGTATCCTAGGCAACATATCCAGTCCAAACACAATTTCAAAAACACAAGTTAGTAATACGACATGATTCAACTATATTGAGTTAAGAATCCAAAGGCATATTTTCTACAAACCTATCGGTATCATCCAATAGAATAACCAACAATAAAAGGGAAACCACATAAAATTGCTTTAAAGACGATTTTTCTTAAACAATACAGATCATATGGAAAAGGGTAAATAGATAATAACTAATTAGCAAAGAGCAAGGAAAGAGTGAGAGGAAGAAAGAAATTAGAACAAGAGGAAATAGATAATAACTTAACGATTGAAACCTATGATACTTAGAACCTTGCTTTAAATTTGATTCTGTTGCCTTCAATTTGTTCGTGCTACTTTGTTGGCTCTAACCTTCACTATGATGTTGCTATTTCGTGCAACCTCTTCACTTCTGCTAAGTTATTCTATGAGCTAGACATGATTTTGGATAGAAAATTAGAGGAACTTCAAGATTTTTTGTTCAAAATTCTTGTACGTGTTTGGACAAGCATACATGCCCACAAGGTTTGTTTGTGGGGGATGGGGTTGGGAGTGTGGGTGGCGTTGGTTGGCCGAGAAATATGGTCAAAGATTCCTAAATGAGTGTGGGTGGTGCTGGTTACATCGATCATGATGGCTTAATCAAACAGTCAATATCAACATTTTCTTTTTTGTACTAACAACTGTGATTCAGTAGACCTGGTATCATTTTCAGGTCTTACATATTTTTGGAGTTGTTTATCTAACCTCTATTAATGCAGAGTCTTTTGGTATTTTATCTTTCTATGTCGACTGATGGTGTGTAGGACTAAGTTGGGATCTGGCCTTCAAGTTGCAAACTGGGTGGAGCCACCTATGGGCAATGGCATTCCCGGGAGATTTACAACTCCTTAAATACTTGCCATACAATAAGTTGCCCACCCTAAATTCCTTAATAATCTTTCCTCTCTCCAATCTAAACCTAAATAGATTCATTTTTGTTACAACAAATTAGCAAACAGAGAAAAAGTTCTAAGATGACATATCCATCTTATCTCGTCTGGGAATTGAAGTAATTACAAAAAATTGGCACGTAATTTTTTACATATAGGCTAGATAAATGTTAGAGGTCATTGTAATCATGAAACTTTTTAAAACTTCTTTCAGCTAAGAAGCAAAATTTTCTTATCCATACATGGAGCCCTTTGCCTAAATGTTAAAATAACTTTAACAAAACAATATCAAATGCTTAAATTGCTGAAATGATTTAGGCTTCTCTCCTAAATGTTTTAATTTGTCAATTGCCCATTTAGATTGCCAGCTAACCAGCAATTTAGCTGGTTAAAAAAAATGAATTCCAGGGGGTGCAACCCCGCCCCTCGACACCATGTGCCTACGCCCCTGCCTACAAGCTATGAAAATTCCAGAGTAAACAAAGAAAAAAGGAAGAACAAACCCTGGAAATTTTTTTGGGCGATCGTACATGGAAGACACCTATGAAAATCTTCCTCAGCGGATGATGGCGATCGTACGCAAATTCTTCCTCAGTGGATGATGCCTTCAAACCCTTTTTTCCCGGCATCATGGAAAATTCTTCTGCGATGGCTGTCGTACGCGAATGGCGACCTACAAACCTCCCTCGGCGAGCGTGCGCGGGCTTGATGGAGAGAAGAATATGGAGGGAGACTACGCGGGTGATGGCGAGAGAACGGTTGATTTGGAGGGAGACGAAAAGTTTGGAAAATGAGAAGAGGGAAAAAGAAAAGTATGGAACGTTTAGATTTAGGACGGGTGAATTCTTAATTTTTTTGGTAGGAGCTATATTTAGCAAGTACTTATATGCACATGGATGCAATTTTAATTTGGAACATATTTGGAACACTAAATAATCGTATTTGAATAAATATTTTTTCTAAAAAATAAAATAAAATATATTAAGAACAGTTCTTTGATTCGGAACATATTTAATATGTTCCAGAACCTAGGAACCAAAAATAAGCGTTCCAGATTAAGAATATCTAGTGTTCCTAAATACCCATTTTGGTGTTGTGCCACTTGTGAATAGGCAACGCATGTTAGAAAACGATTCGGAACGATGAATGAAAGTGAATGGTCTTGATCGAGGAAACTTAGAGGATCGCGCGTACGATTTGGGATTGATTCAAATGAATTGTGACTTGAGTTTGAACAACAACGATCTTGAAACTAGCTTGAGGAATAGCAGTTGAACTTGATCTTGAATATTAAAGGAAATTGTGGAATATCCAACTCGGACAAACAACATCAATGCACAACTCGAAATTGGTTGCAAAGGAAGATCGTCAGGTTACGCATATCGTCGATGGTATTGAGGCGTATCAAAGATCGATATGCGATAACTCGGGGGTACTCTGACTCGGCGAATGACGATCGTGCAAATGTCATTGTTCCGTTGGATGCTATACTCGGGATATTAAAAATGCGTCGAGGAAAATATAGACGTAGCTCGAGGATTTTCTGGTTGAATGAAGGACGGTCGGACTGTCGAATAGAGATCGCAGCTTGGATGAAAATGAAGTGTTTGGATTTCTTCGACGAAAACCCCAACGTCGACATTCTTGTCTTATGCGAGTGCAACTCCAGCCTCGCACATGCGTCGCGTCGATTAGGGCGATCACTCCGCGTGAGCGCTGGTATGGTGATTCATACAGCGGGGGTGATCGAACTTGCACGGCATCACAATTTGATTGTTTCGACTTGTGGTTTGACGCGAAGGTGACTTGAGAACGATTTGGTGTGCTTGATGATTAAGCTTGAGGATTGCGTAGGTCCAATCCGCGTATCGAGAATGAATTAGTCTGGACCCAAACAAGAGTTACGCCCCGATGAGAATGATTATTCCACGGGAGCGTTGCATGGTGATTCATGAACCACCGTGGATAATCGGACTCGCGTGAGATTGGGGCGCAACATATTGTCAAGTTAGATGAACTCGTGATCGAATACGTGAATTGGTTAGAATGGATATGTGAAGTATGTCAATTTAGTGATTTGAATGGATTTGAATTCGTTGCGGTGTGCGACGAATACAGTGATGCGAATAGGTAATCGTGCTCGATGTTTAGAAATTTGAGTGACGCGAGCTTGGGTAGAAAATCCTGTACTATCGACTCTGGTTTGACCCTAGGATTGGGGTCGGTGTTGGCATTATTGTTGGGGAACTATGATTCCAATCCTGACATTGACTTAGCCTCGAAAAGATGGCCTAGCGGGTAGGCGAGACGTCCTGTTTCATGAGTTATCAATCGAAGGATTGATCTTGAGGATTGGCATGGATGGATAATGTGAATCACGAATATAGGAATACCCCTCACGAGATTCGGCTGACATGCATATATTCAGGGACGCTTGAGTATGTGCACGATGCGACTCGAGTGAAAATGACAATTTCTAGATCATGCGGCTTGGCTGAATGCATGTATTTTAGGGACGCTTGGAATGCGTGCACGATCCAGCCAAGTGATACATTGAGTTCAAGCAAGACTTGAAGAATGGGAGAGTGTCGAAGATCTTCAAATTGCGTTAAGTAAAGGATCGATACTAGTACGAGCGTGGCTCGGAATCAAAGAAAACGTGTAAGCGGAGTGTGCGTGAACGACAACGAGATTGGCCCTAAATAAGTGAATGGTATGGAATCGATATCGTGCAAATAAAAGTTGGTATAACGAATTGGACCATTGATAGGAAGATATACTCGAGGATAGTGCAATACTTAGTCTTGAATCGGACGAAAATTTCATAGACTTGGTCGACCCTGCTAAGCAGAAATCATACTGATTTCGTGGACACGAACGCTTGAAAAGCGAATTGGGTCATCTCGATGACCGAGATGAACGAAAGTGAATTTGCCTTAGCCTACGACCCTCGCATTTGATGAATTACAACGTGCCCCATACGGCCATTCCAGTCTCATGACACGACGAAATAAAAACCAATACGAAGAATGCTTGAATTGAATAAGTAACAACAAGTCTAAAATGAACGAGAAGTAATTCGATAAAATCGACCAAACGTATGCGACACGGAACTTAGAAAGAAACCGAGTACGGTTCGATGCCATCGAACGATAAAGCCATTCGATAGGAAATTGCCTAAGATGTGTACACGATCTGAGTTAAGGAACGGTAGGATGACCTGCACTCAAGAAGTCTCGAGGACGAGACTTGTTTTGAGTGGTGTATTATGTAGTGACCCGCTCCGCCCTAGCGGAACGGCGATTCCAAACGGCGTGTGCAACGACTCAAATGAGCCGTCGACCCGAAGAGTTGCTTCGACCCGATGAAGTATCGATGCGAATCGATGCAATGCTTGCATTGGCCCGTCAAGATGAAGCCAGACTTAGACTTTCAAAGGCGCGCTCGGAGTATCGCTTGGCCGATACGAACATCGCTAAAGTGGGTGGCTCCGATGAACCCGTCTGTGCTTAGCCTAGACACATAACAATACGGACACTATCACGAGAATCGCTAGGCGATAACCTCTTGCATGCTAATAAATGACTCAACGCACCTAGCTAAGGGAATAATCCCAATTTGTATGCTTGTATAGAATATGGAAAGGAACATGGAAAAAGTACGAGAACTCTCGCCCGTGCTCCATGCTCGTGCTACGGCACAAGCCTACGTTTATGCTCCTTATGCGTCCAATAATGAGACAATGAATGGTTTACAACAATGAACGGGAAGGCTATCAATATAGTCATTCCGAGTAGAGTATAGCGACACTGAAAGGCTATGGGACCGATGGGTCGCCAAGGCGACTCCCACACTGGGAGTTGCATAATGCGTGAATGAATGGATCAACAAATGAACGAACGAATGAATGAATGAATACATGAATGAATCGATGAATCAAATGAACAAGTGAAAGAAAGAAAGAAAAGAAAGAATACGTGAAAGATAAGACATGGAAGACGCTATCGACAGGTATGACGGGCACGTGCAACGGGGCTCGCTACCCGCGCTGTACGGACGCCAACCTGGTCGATAACGCATTATGGCTAAGGGTTAGCCTACGGCTCGGAGATAGCCGCTAAGTTAAAATGACAAGACAATACGAAATGGTCGTGGACAAACGGCACGGGCGATGGGGGAGAATACCGTGGCCGTCGTGTGGAAGGATTCTGCGGCACGGGCGTTGGGGGGGTAAACCGTGGCCGGCCTAGGCGGAATCAACGGCGCTTACGGGCTGCTTGGGTGCGGGCTTGGGCACCAAGAGACGTAAGTAGGAGGGTATATTCAAGAGACTTAACGGGGTGTACCAGCCATCACCCTACGCTAAGTTGAGAATTGCCACAGGGGAATGTCCTAAATGGCTTGTAAAGCCAGCGACCCGTGCATGTAGATTAAGTGGACTATGCTGGTGGCAATCCACGTGCAACTTCTTGCATTGAAATCAAAGTAGTCTAAGTTAACTAAATGAAGTATTTCCTGAACATGCTCGAAATATAACACTCAGAACATGCTTGAAATGTAACATGCTGAACATGCTCGATATGTAACACTCCTGAACATGCTTGAATGTAATATCCGGAACATGCTTGAATTGTAATACTTTAAAACGTGCCTACGACGTGCTAGAACATGCCCACGACGCTCTAGAACCCGAGACATGGACACACACTCGATATTGAATGTATACATGAATCGTGTTATGTTATTATACATGAATTGTTGTTTAACTTGGTTTACCTTGAACAGGGAAGGCCGGACGGTAAGTAGGGATAAGTCGTACATGTATTTTCATGCGACACTTGAGTTCGGTAACACGAGATAGGCTATGCAATATGCTATGAAACTGATCCTAAGGCAAGATTAGAAAGACAATGAATGATAGAGATGCACAAAAGTAAATGGAACGTGTTTGGTAATAATGGCATTGTGGGCGAGCTAGCCTCCCCACCAGTGCATAACAATGTACTGATAACCCCACAGTATGCTTGCAGGATAGCAGGAGATGCCGGCGGGTGCAGAGCTTCCATCGAACGTGTCCAGGCGCGGAGCCAACTCTGGGGCCTTGGAACGTTGCAAGAAGCTGAAGCACCCTATATAGGACATAATGTATCGAAACATCGCCATGTATCATTCCATGTTGTAAGCCACTTGGCACGCCTTTTATGTTTCAGAGAGAGTGCTTGAGCGATTTGTAATATCGGCCTAGCGCCGCTTGTAAACTTCTTGAAATTCAATAAAGAGATTTGGATTCGCTTCTACTTGTGTTCATTTTTACTTCCGCTGCAAATGGGGACACTCTGTGCGACTCTATGGCCTAGACTCAAATCGGCCGTTTCTGGACTTGGCCTTGCACGGGCGCAACCTAGGCCCGTGCGGCATCACGCCTTAGCGAGGACGATCGCTCCTACGGGAGCGGGGCGTGACAACGGGCTGTAAACATGATTGATAAATCCTAGGGTTGATCATGTATGACTAAACTCTTGCTAGTCCTAACATTTTGTAACGACTAGCTTCATGATCAGCTGAATATGTAATATTTGGGACGTCTTATTATTGTATATTTAATGATCATACATCTTGCGACTTTACTTACTTGTGGTGATTGAGACACTAGGCTTGTTCATGACCATAAGAGACTGTTGGCTTGTAGTAAACCCTCATATCTAGACAGCCGTGACCGTATAGTTGAGATGTATTCTATTTCAATATACGTAGCTGGCTATGTCTTCCTCCGCTCTCCAGTATCCTGGTTCTGGGGCGTGACATGGTTTAAGTGGTGGCCCATGCAGGTCTTGTAAATCAAGATGTGTGGGGGTTTACCAGATAGATGTCTCAATCATTACTCGTCCTTGATCTCTGTTCGTATCCTCTGAATCCCTGGATTCTTGCCCTGATCCTGTGCTTATATCATTGATCTGTCCTGGTCCTTTCCTCATTGTTCCCTGTGTCATCTTCTTCAGCGGCACTGTACCTGGTCTTACCGATCGACGAGGTGGAGCACTTCCCGCAGATCAGCAGCAACCCGGAGATCAAGCCCAGCATTCCGGAGCAGCCTCTAGAGTTGTGCCTACTGGAGGAGAGTCACCAGTTCGGCCCGTCCAGCCCGCGGAGCCAGATAATGGTACCTTAGTAGGCCTCGTCAGAACCTTGATAGCTTACCAGGATCGTCGAAGCGACGCCCTGCACCAGACAGTTCAAGATGCTTTGACCCGAGGCGGACATCCAGGGAACCAGGCAGCCAACAGTTTCAAGCGATTGAACCCTCCTTTCTTCGACGGCAGCGAGGATGCGATTGCCGCGGATGCATGGCTTCAGGATACCGAGGTGATTCTAGAAGCAGCCAGGACACCTGAGAATGAGAAGGTGGCGGTGGTACGCCTGCAGTTGTTGGATTTAGCTCGCAATTGGTGGGCGGCGCAGGCCATGGAATTAGTGGCACCTATTGCTTGGACAGTGTTTAGGGAGAGATTCCAGACGAAGTATTTCGATGCTGTGGCTCGGTACGACCTGCAGACCAAATTTACCAACTTGAAGCAAAGAGGCAGGACAGTTGACAGTTATGCATCGGAGTTCTCTAGGCTGAGTAAGTTTGCCCCCACCTTGGTGGCAACCGAGCTCGATAGAGCCTAGCGATTCCAGCAGGGACTGCATTTGGAGATCTTGTTGGCGGTTGAGCAGTTCGAGCACCAGACGTTCGATGCAGTCTTGAGAGCAGCTAGGAGGCATGAGTATACCTCCCAGAGGATCGTGGATAGGACCGGAGGTAGGAAGCGGTCCCATAGTCAGATGCACCAATCATCAGCTCCAGCCCCGGCAGCTAGAAGTTTGACCATTGGGACTCCGAGGCGGGCGGCCTTAGTAACGTCGGTTCAGCATTCGACCCCGACGTACCCGCAGCAGCAGAAGCAGAAGCAGACTTCCGCAATGGGATGTTCTCTTTACGGGAAGCTAGGGCATGTGGTGGCAGACTGCCGCAGGGCGCAGGGATTGTGCCTGGCTTGTGGAGCAGCAGATCATAGGGTTGGGGCTTGCCCGAATAGGGGTGGTTCATCTGCATCCAACCCTTCTAGCTCTTCGATGAGAGGACCGGCCCCAACACCATTTCAGCAGCAGCAGTATCAGTCTTCGAGGCCCTTGCCGCCTCAGTCTCAGGCATTCCAGCAACAACACCCCCAACTGTATGCACAAGCCCAAGCTCAGACCCAGAATAGGCAGAGAGATTTCCAGCAGAGGGGACCAGCAGCCAGAGGACAAGGTCAGGCCATGATGATGGCTATGGAAGAAGAAGTTGCACCAGGTGAGGTTGTGGCAGGTACTATTCTCGTCAACTCCTTTCCAGCTTCGGTATTGTTTGATTCTGGTGCATCGCAATCATTCATGTCTGCACGATTCGCGACACGGATAGGATTGGAACCTGAGTCATTATCAGTAAGGCTCAATATACTTACTGGTAATGGTCTTGTGGGAGTAGATCGAGTGTTTTTCTCGTGTCGGATCGTAGTTAGCGGTTGGGAGTTCCCCGCTAGATTCATAGAGTTTCCTATGGCAGATTATGATGTAGTCCTAGGCATGGATTGGTTGAAGAACCAGTATGCTAGGATAGACTGCCATATTGGCAGAGTTGTCTTTAGTATCCCCGGCGAGCCAGAGTTTTCGTTTTCCAGAGGCGCAGTGGAGCCATCTTCCCCAGCATTGCGGATGGCAGTAGCAGCAGTGCAGTTACCCCGGATAGTTGAAGAGTTTTTAGATGTCTTTCCAGAGGAGCTTCCAGGGATGCCGCCAGAGCGGGAGATTGAGTTCACTATAGACTTGATTCCCGGGACAGCACCAGTGTCAGAGCGAGTCTACAGGATGGCGCCTTCAGAGTTGGAGATTTTATACAAGATGATTGAAGAACTGAGGACCAAGGGATTCATTCATGCTAGTGGATCGCCTTGGGGAGTCCCGATGCTTCTTGTGAAAAAGAAGGATGGTACGTCCAGGCTATGTGTTGATTATCGTACCTTGAATTCGGTGACAATCAAGAACAGATACCCTCTCCCGATGATAGATGACTTGTTTGATCAGCTCAGAGGAGCTTCAGTGTTCTCGAAGATCGACTTGCGGTCGGGATACCACCAGATCAGAGTCATAGAGCAGGACATCCCGAAGACAGCATTCAGATCGAGGTATGGACATTGGGAGTTCCTTGTTATGCCCTTTGGAGCGACCAATGCGTCGGCCGTATTCATGGACCTCATGAATCGTATTTTCATGCCTTACTTGGATCAGTTTGTGATCATGTTCCTAGATGACATCCTGATCTACAGCAAGAGTGAAGCAGAGCATGAGCAGCATCTCAGAGTCGTCTTTCAGACGCTTAGGGAGCATCAGTTGTACGCCAAGTTCAGTAAATGCGAGTTCTGGCTCGATCGCATTTCGTACTTGGGTCACATCATTACCCGAGGAGGAGTGGAAGTGGATCCCCAGAAGATTGTGGCTATCGAGTCATGGCCGGTACCCAGCTCATTGGCAGAGGTTCGCAGCTTCCTTGGATTGGCCGGCTACTACCGGCTGTTCGTTTCAGATTTCGCAAGAATTTCAGCGCCGATGACCCAGTTGACCCGCAAGGATGTGCCGTTTGTTTGGACAGCAGAGTGGCAGGAATCATTTGAGAAGTTGAAGCGAGGTTTGATAACGGCTCCCATTCTCACCCTTCCAGATGGGACCGGAGGATTCACAGTTTATTACGACGCTTCAGGCAGAGGATTGGGGTGTGTCTTGATGCAGCATGGGAATGTAATATCTTATGCGTCACGTCAACTTCGTGATCATAAAAAGAATTACCCGACCCACGACTTGGAATTGGCGGCGGTAGTGTTTGCTTTGAAGTTGTGGAGACACTACTTGTACGGAGATAGAGTGGAGATCTTTACTGATCATAAGAGCCTGAAGTATGTTTTCACCCAGAAGGACCTTAATATGCGGCAGAGAAGATGGCTCGAGCTATTGGCGGATTATGATGTGGATTTGTAGTATCATCCCGGGAAGGCCAACGTTGTAGCAGATGCCTTGAGCAGGAGAGCCGGAGTTTATTTTCTGACGGCGCAACCAGAATTATTGGCAGATCTTCAGAAGATGGGAATTGAAGTGGTTCTTCCTACCAGTGTGGCATTGATGGCCAGTCTACAGGTTCAGTCCAGCATAGTTGAGAGGATCCGGGTGGCGCAGTCAACAGATTCCAAGATCCAGCGACTCAGAGCAGAGTGTGAAGCAGGAAGAAGGCCAGAGTTATGCATTCATGAAGATGGTACACTTCGGTACGGTACTCGTCTTTGTGTACCCAGTGGAAATATCAGACAGGAAGTCATGGCAGAAGCCCACAGTTCTCAATATTCTATTCATCCGGGTGGTACGAAGATGTACCGTTATATTCGTCAGCATTTTAGTTTTAATATTAGATTTTCTGTGCTGATTGCTGGCTTTTGTTCTTATTTCGTGGCCCCCTTGTGGCACTTGCTCTTTCTGGGGTTGACCCAGCTGGTTTTGTGTGGCCAGATTTCGGAGCAGCTCCCGAGGATCTACCAAGCTTCCAGCCCAATGGTGAACACTAGACGGAATCCGGGCCAAGAGTGGGTTTTCTATTTTGTTTCGCTCACTCTATTGTAAAAATTATTCTTTTGAGGCGTTTAGCCGATGAGCACCTGTTAGCTCAGAGCACTTTTACTTACTGTCTGCCTACGGGCTGTAAACATGATTGACAAATCCTAGGGTTGATCATGTATGACTAAACTCTTGCTAGTCCTAGCATTTTGTAACGACTAGCTTCATGATCAGCTGAATATGTAATATTTGGGATGCCTTATTATTGTATATTTAATGATCATACATCTTGCGACTTTACTTACTTGTGGTGATTGAGACACTAGGCTTGTTCATGACCATAAGAGACTGTTGGCTTGTAGTAAACCCTCATATCTAGACAGCCGTGACCGTATAGTTGAGATGTATTCTATTTCAATATACATAGCTGGCTATGTCTGCCCCCGCTCTCCAGTATCCTGGTTCTGGGGCGTGACACTATGACAATTCAAAATAAGATTCGGGAGCATATTTTCATTAGTCAAAATCATAATAGAAATATTTTAATAAATCCTTAATAGACGATAAAGATAATTTATGATACCCGAAACTACTTCCCAAAATAAGTATTTGAAAGCCCAGTAATTACTACAGAATATTTTTGTAATGCTAATGAATATTTCTATGAAAGGTGAATGGTAATCGCATTCATCAAATTAATTAGTTTTGGAAGCACAGAATAATGACAAATTATCTTACACTAAATTTTTAGGGAAAATTCATTTTAAATCACACGAAAAATAAACTAAATTTAGAAAATTACTTTCAACATAATATTTGGAAATAAATTGGCAAATCCTTTTGTCTGTAAAATATTTACCATTCTAAAATCCATTTTCGAAATTAAATCATGTGGACGTCAAAAATAATGATAAAAACATCTTCTATAATTTCAAGACTAAAATACGAAAATTATTAAAAGAAATTTGTACCTTTAAACCATGATTTTTAAACAGTTTTGGAAAGCCCACAAACAACACAATATCTTTTAGAAATCTCAACGAACATCACTTTTAAAATTTCAAAATAATTTTGGAAATTCGGGAAGAGGAGTGAGAATGAAATCACTTTAATGCTTTAGCTCTAATATCACTTTGTTGGAATTGTGGTGGACCAACTAGCTAGGAGGAGCAAATTTGGAGTGGGAGAAAATTATAGAGAGAAGGTTTGGGGGAAGAGAAGAATGAAAGAAGAAATTTTATAATAGCACTAAACTTCTTAATTTTTTGTTGTGTACAAAGTGAGGGTAGAGCACCCCTTTTATAGGGCTCTTGGAAGAGTCTACACACTTATTAAATATATTATGAAATTATTCTAGACTCTCTTACAATTAATATTTTGATCTCTCTAGAACATAAATATTTTACCATGAACATTCTAGGTATGGAACATCCTAGAACATGGACTCTACTCAAAACTAAAAAGGCTTAATGAAAAGTCCAATGGTAGTGAATTAATTTGTTGGGCTCAAAATATTATCGCAAAATTAAGTTTATTTCCAACAGGATATAGGCAAATTAGCATTAAAACGAGTGGGAAGGTGCCACCGCTCGGTATCTTTCCGCTGCATCTTGGTTTTGCTGTCAAATTAGTAGCAGTATTTTGTTTTCTGCTGTTAATTAAAACTAGATTTGGGATGCATCAGTTGTGTACTTCCTTTAAAAACTGGATCTACTGCATTTATGGTGAATATCCATTCAATTGTTAAAAAAAGAAAAAGAAAAAAAACTTATAACGAAGAAAGATGGTGCAGGCATTTTTATTCAAGGATCTGCTAAAAATCCAATGAATTGAAAGAAACATTTGTGACAAGTGCAGCAAGGAAGGAGATTCTTATTCTTAGGAGAAATAAATTACTAGGCTAGCTAGCTCCGGCGTCCAGCTGATGAATCTCCCGCTGCAGATCGAGCGAGCTTCTTAATTACTTCTTGCAGGGCTGCAGCGGTGCTCCACACAGGCATTTGTTGTGGGCATAGTACTTCTTGTCGAACAGTGGGAAGCTGCCACCGCTCGGTATCTTTCCGCACAGCCTGTTGTAGCTGACGTCGAACCAGAACAGGTTCCGCAGCTGGGTTATCTGGTCGGGAATGCTCCCGTAGATCTTGTTGCGGCTGATGTCTAGTCTCTTGATGCTCTCCGGGAACTCCACCTTGCTGAAATCGAACTCGAGGCCGTTCCTCGTCAGGTTGACGATCTCGAGGTTGGTCTTCGACTTGCCGAGGAGGAACGACGCGTCCCCGGTGAGTTGGTTGTCGAACAGGTCGATCTGGCTGAAGTCAACGCTGCCGAAAGAGCTCGGGATGCGCCCCGTCAGCTTGTTGCCGAACAGCTGGAGGTACGCGACGTATTTCTTGTTCAGCTTGCTGTAGAGCGAGGCCGGGATGGTCCCGGTCAGCTGGTTGTCGTACAGGCCGATGTAGGTGAGCCTGGTGAGGCTCCCGAGGGAGGGCGGAATGGTTCCGGAGAGGGCGTTGCCTCCGAGGTCGAGCTGGCGGAGCGAGGAGAGCTTGGAGAGGAAGGGAGGGACCGGGCCGGAGACTCCGGTCCGGATGATGGACAGGGTCAGGAGCTTCTTCAGCTTCGTCAGCTGGGGAGGGATGGGGCCCACCAGGGCGGGGAGGTCGGAGAACATGAGGACCTCGAGGGCGGAGAGGTCCCCCACGGCCGCCGGGATCGAGCCGTTGAGCGAGACGCGTACGCCAGGGGAGAATTTGTCGTTGGAGAACTGGAGATAGTAGACGCGGCCGGTGTCCTTGTCGCACAGGACGTGGCCGTCCCAGGAGCAGCAGTCGGTGGACTCGAGCCACGTGTCGTCCAGGGAGGTGGAGAGGAAGGAGTCCTTGAAGGCGAGGAGCGCCTTCTTGTCGCGATCGTGGCATTGGGCGGAAGAGGAGGAGAAGAAGAATATTGCTAGGAGGAGGAGGACGATAGTGGCGAGAGCCATTTTTGGAGAGGTAGAAATGAAATGAAGACGAACGGTCGGATTTATAGGATTTGTTCAGTAGGACTGTAGGAGTGCCAAGTGTAGATGCTTCGTCAGCACATGTGCAATGGATTGGGATCCTCCTCTCCTCTGTACTAATTGACAATGATGTCAGCCGTTTAGATTGACACAAGAGGTTACGTAGGTACAAAGTCATGGTCAGAGGCTTAGCCAGCTGCTTCCGAGGGGCCGCGGCTGCGCTTCCGAACATGTTTTTAATATTACGGATATTTTCTTGTCGTGTTCTTGTAGTGCACTCCAATAAGTACTAGTTTGACCTTTTAGATTGATTATCCATAGTTCTTAAATCGTTATCTCAACAAATTAAATATTATCTTCAATATATATTTATGTACTCTAGTAAATACGGATACTTTGTACGTATAATAACGTATAATAAGAATATTATTCAATTATAGACAAATATTTTTTTTACTCATGTAGTTAAAATGTAAGGTATTCTTTTTGTTTAATTGATTTTGATTTTTTTATTTTAAATATATATAACAAATTTAAACATTTTTCAATAATTTTTAACATTTTTTTTTTAAATAAAATGAACCGTGATATACATACGGCTTAAACGGCTCACTTTTGAGCCGTTTTGAAGCCTCATTATATAGTAGAAGATTTGTACGTATTTGATATTACTTAGAAAAAAAATAATAGTCTTCTTTATTTTTTTATAATATATAATTATATAAATGTTAATGTTAAACTTAATAAACCATTTTAATTAGTAAATATTAATAAAAATAATTTTGAAATAATAGAAACCTCAACTTTTTTCTATTTTATAGTAGCATAAATATATGAAATGGCAGCCACTTCTTTAATAAATAAATAATATATGAGATATTTTAACAAATAATTTCATTCAAAATATAGAAACTAGCATATATTTTCCTTATTTAATAAATTAGAAAATATCCTCATTCTTTGTAAATAAACCAAATTTTTTTTAAATAGCAAGGGTATATCTTAAATTTTTAATTGTTCCATACAAAGGAATAGAGACATTTGTTGGATTTTTTTAAAAAGTGAAAATATATGCTAGTTTTTATAATTTGAATGGAGGTTTGCTAAAATACCCCATGGAATGTATTTATTTCATAGTAACCACTTTAAATTATATTTTAACTGTGATGAACTTTTTTGTATAAACCTTTTTTAAATGTAACTGTCATTAGCTATTGTGGTTACTGGATAGTAAAATGATGATCAAAATGGTAAGCTGCAAAGTTTCTAGCATTATGACAACACAAGTCTATTCCTCGAACTCTATATGCTTCTAAGATATGTCCTTATACTTAAGATATTGTTGCAATATTTATATGTGAAAATCATATTCCTTAACGAATATGTGACTTTTTTATTTTTCCTGGAGTTCGAAGAAATTATAGATAGAAGAATGAAATAAAAAAATCTGAAAATTTTAAATCATCGTCCAATAATTATTTTTTCAGCAAACTAAGCTTTGAAAAAATACCAGGAAAATACAATAATACATGACCTTTTTTTTTTTTTTTTTTTTTAATACATGATCCTTTGGTTACATGCATGCATAAAATTTTTAGAATCAAACATAAGTCCTCACAAGTAGCACAACAAGAAAAAAAAGTTTCAAGAAACAAAATCAAACCACGTAATTAGTTCCATTGTTATTTATATCGTTAATGTATGATTGATGAGTTTGAAAAAGCTCACTTCAAAAAAAAAAAAAAAAACCCAACTAAACAAACTTTAAAAAAATAAAAGTTTTTGATACAAAGAAGTAATCACTAAGCTTATGATCATTCTATCCATAAAGCACACCGACAACTGTGGTTGGCATCATGAATGTTCTTCACAACAATGTTAAAGATTTTCTAATTGTCAAAGATTTATTATCATAGCTGCGTTAATTAGGCCATGCTCTTGTATATTAATCAAACTAAATTTGACCAAGTAGAAAATGTAATATGGGGGAAAGGAAACATCATGGAAGTGGAACGATAGAAGCCAGAGACTTTGGGAAGTCAGAAAAAATTATGGTTGGCACAGTCTACTTACAGAAAAAATTATGAAGTCAGCAGTCTTCGTCTTCTATAGGGTGGGTGTGTACACACCCTGGCATTAGCCGCATCGTTACCGAGTTTTTTGTTTGAAAAGTAGACCCAACTTGCCAACTTGTTCAGCACCAAGTCTTCCTTGTGGATAAAAGTCCTATATCATATAGCCGACTCAAATAATTCATGGATAATTTCATATTTACTGTATAATAGTATATATTTGTAGTACATAAAAGTATAACACCCAAAACCTCAAGGATCAAGGTCGACAATGAGAAATTTTTATATAGAATCATGGAATTTGACAAAATTGACTGTATGTAGAAAAAAACATATTTGGGATATTTTTCAATAAAGACTATGCTAGTCACTCTTGGAAAAAAAAAACATACATGTCAGTCGGACATGCATACTTGCATTAACTAACTGTTTGGTAAACAAAAAGTGGATTTAGATTTCGACTTTCAATGAAAAAATAATGAAAATAATTCCTGCACTTCCTTGTTTTCCCTATGTTTGGTTAGGATGTGGAAATTGGGAAGTGAGTGAGAGACTATGTATTAATAATAAAGATTATGATAATTAATCTTTCACTATATAATGAGGCTTCAAAACGGCTCACTTTTGAGTCGTCTAAGTCGTAATTATATCATGGTCCATTTTATTTAAAAAAAACTCTAAATTGTGTAAAAAATTGTTGAAAAAAGTTTAAATTTGTCAACATGGGAAATCAAATTCAACCAAGCAAGAAAAATATCTCACACCTTAAGCACATGAGTTAGAAGAGACATTTGATTATAGGCTAAATTACGACTTGATACCCTCAAATATCCAAAATGTTCAACTTGATACCCTCAACTTTGATAGGTGTTAACTTAATTCCCTCAACTATATAATAATTTTTATATTGGTACTCAAAATTTTAAAAAAGACAAAACTACCCCTTCCTTCGTAACCCGCAACACCTCCTCCCCCGTCCTTCTCCAGCAGCACCCCCTCCGGCCGCCGTAACCCTCCGCGATCACCCACACACCCACTCCCGCGCCCCACCGCCCCGAGCACCCTCCCCCGATCCCGCAGGCCCTCGCCCCTTGCGGCTGCCCCGACCCCGCAGCCCCATGCGGTTGCCCCGACCCCGCAACCCCGTGCCCCCACCTTCGGCTGCAGCAGCTTCTCCCGCTCGCGACCCTGCCACCTCGCGTAGCTCCGAGCCAACCCACGTCGCGCACCCGCACCTACCTCCTGCAGCATGTCATGCCGTCCCGTGCGACCTCCGGTTGCTGCAACTACCCCCTCCGGTGACCCGCTACCCCGTGCGGCCCAGGGACGGCCCACAGCGCAAGGTGAAGGGGAGGTCGTATGTGAGACTCGTCTCACAGTCTCGGTATTTATATACAGATATGTATTTTATACTGCATTTCGTATTTTCTTGGTTTCGGAACGCTTTAAAATATTTTCCAAAATTATAGATTTTCTCCTTGACCGGCATACCGACGGTGTACCGGAGTATACCGACGACATACCGTCCGGGCAGATTTTTCACATTTTAAATATTTTTGATTTCAGATATTTTAATGAATAGTGTTTTCGATATTTTCATGAATGATGTTTAGATATTTTCGTGAAAAGTGTAGATGCACCCTATTATCCAATGGATACTTGGTTTCATTTGGATGGCCAAGATTGACTTAGATTGTGACGTGAATCACGATCCAACGGTCACGATTAATTCACCCCTTCTATATATATCCATTGAGTTTCTCTCTCCTCTCTCTTTTCCTTCATTCTCAATTTCCTCTTAAGTTTCTTCCATGTTCCTCAAGCTTAGGAAAGCTTGGTCTTGAGGCCTAGAGTGTGGTTTCGGAACCCCTCTCGGTGGTGGAGTGGAAGATTAGGCTTGGAGCTTAACCTAGGCAAGTACATCTTGCTCAAACGTGACATGATCATGCTTCATTTTTTGTTTTCCATAGAAACTAAAGTTTTATTGGCCTATAATATGCTTCTTTAAATTGTTAACATGTTTAGTATATAACACTTTTGATTTTGATCAGTAGTATTGCGTAGATCTGAGTTTTTAGATATAATTTTTGAGTAGTTTGAGGTATTGACCTATCAAATTTTTTAATTTGTGAAAACTAATACTTCCATGTTGTAGAAAATTCAATTCTATGTAATTTTGACATTTGAAAATCTAAATTTCGATTTAAAATGAGATTTTTATGACCGAAACAAGTTTTGTCATTTTTCAAGTTTTTGTGCTGCCTAGAAAAGCGGAATTCCGACAGAATTTCGAAGTATACCGACGAGATACCGACTTTCACCACAAAAACTTTCTGTCTTTGGCCAGAATTCCGATAGAATACCGCAGTATACCGTCGATATACCGAATTTGGTTATTTTAGTCTGAATTGAGGCGTTTTGTCCGTTTTTGATATTTTCTCGATTGTAATGGACTCTTAACATGATTATATGATCTTGGATAGTTAGAGAATGATTGTACACCCTATATACATAACACATGCTTATGTTCATGTATTATTCTATGTCCAGATTATAGATAGTGGCCTGTCATGGTATAGTCCAGATTACTGTATATGTCTAGCTTGATTTAGTGGCTCGTAGTAGCGCACTCCTTTACTAATTTTCTGATTGACTTCTAGATTGAGATTGAATGCATGTTCTTTATTGACACCATGGATTTAACTTATTATATGTCTAATCTAATTGCATCTTGGCAATTGGCAATTGAGTGTGAGTATTGTCCATTGTATTACGTGAAATGTGTATTGAGAACATTTGCCAGAGATATCTCACAAATGATTTGTACCCATGGCTCCTCATTATAGGACGATTCTTGAGTGTCCACGACTTGAGAATTGAAAATGAATGTTATAGGTAATTGACTAGTAAATTGATATAGATCATTGGGAGGGGAGGACACTTCATGCTACCGCGTAATCGGATCGCTATGGGCCCCCACAGTGGTAGGGATAACCCCGATTGGCGTGGGCCCCTGACCTCTACTGACTGAGTAGGTGTTTATCTACTACTGATATGTTACTGAGTAGGTGTTTATCTACTACTGATATGTTACTGAATAGGTGTTTATCTTCTACTGATAGAGATTGATTGATTGGTTGACTGCTTTTCTTTTCTTTCTGCTGTCGCCGCCCCTTTGGCCATCCGAGTTACTGCAGCGTAGGTGGTAGTGAAGTTCCTCAACTTGCATTCTAGTAATTATGTTTGTGATAACCCTAGTTAGTTAATGATATCAAGCCATAGGCAATGATTGGTCGTGCACTTTTGATTGTGCGTTACTATATGCTCTTGTGTCAGTGAGTGGCCAGAGGCTAAGTTCTGCTATGAAAAAGATCTGCAACCCCGGTCCTTGTTTGGTTTAAGGATTGTGGCTCCGATTTCTAGTATTTTCTAAGTCCCTTGTTGCTCATCGGCTTATTAAGTTCCATAGCTATATTGTTCAGTATTTTCATTCAATCATTTATATTCTCGAGATACGTACATTGGTACTGCACTAGTCTCGACCCTCATTTATCTATTTCTGTCATTATGTTGTTGTATTATTGTTGGACTTTGTCGTTCACTTCGAGCCTTTTCTTGTGGTACTTGCTATTTGGGGGTCTGATCCCACTGGTTTTGCATGACCAGGTTCCATATTTGATCTCGAGGATCTACCATCTTCTTCTTCGGATGGTTCGCACTCAGAGGACCGACATGGATTGGTGAGTTGGTTACCTTATCTCCTACTCCATTATTGTATTTTTATTTGGTGGTGTTTAGCCAAGAACATGTATTAGTCCTTGTATCTAGGTTTTGTTTCCTCCGTCTTCGTATGGCGTAGATGTATATTCTGGACCATGGCTAGTTGTACATTTATGTATCTTTGGTATATTCAGTTGATATATCTTTTCATTATGTCAACTCTCATGATTATGTATGTATTTGTGTTTGGGACGGCTTATCCATCTTATATATGATTTACTCTTTATTGTTTCTTGTATTGATTGGATTGAGATAGGATTTGTTCGACCTTAGGAGTCATCAGTGGCTTGATAGAGTCCACCAACTTGTCTTCTAGACAGCTTTGATCGCATATTGGGGTACTGACGTACTCTAATATACGTAGCTGGCTTTATTTTGCCTTCGATCTCCATTATTTTGGTTCTGGGACGTGACATCGCAGGTGCGAGCGGACGAGGGGGGAGGGGGAGGAGGAGGCAGGAGGAGGGGGGAGATCATCGGCGGAAGGGGGGTTTGGTGGGGGTGCGGAAGGGAGGGGCAATTTTGTCACAAAAAAATTGGGGTGTCAAGTTAGCACCTATCAAAGTTGAGGGTATTAAGTTGGAAAACTAAATAGTTGAGGGTATCAAGTTGTAATTTAGCCTTAATTATAATTGAATAATATTCTTCTTATACGTTATTATACATGCAAAGCACGTACATTTACTAGTTAATATTAATAAAAATGTTTGTTTAACTAGTTAATTATTCTAATTATATAATCAAATATGTAATATTAAATTAATATTTTAATTAATTAATACCAATTATCTAATATTAAATATAGTTAATAAACTATTTACTTATTAAAGTGAAAATAAATTAAAGGGAAAAAGAGAGTAGCAGCTTATTACAAAAAATGATTTGGCTGGGTTCTCTTATTCCTCGATCTCTCCTTTGTCCCACCCGCCACCCCCTTCGCCCCTCCCCACCACCTTCCACCCCCTCCTCCACCCGCCACCCCACTCCCCTCGTCCTCAACAAGCGGGCCCTCCAGTGCCATCGACCTTCACTCCCTCTTCTTCTTCGTAGACGACCTCACCGACATGTTCCTGCCTCTGCTCGATCTTGTTCTCCATCGATGGCCAGTTCCAACATTTTTTCGCTTCCGGCCATTTCCAACCCACATCTACTTTTTTTGACAGGATGTAGGAAACGGATTATAGGGGGTAGGAACTGCCCTTTTTTGCACTCCAAATCCTTGTCCCCCTAATTCTTGTCAACCAAATGACGAATTTGTTCTCCCTCCCTCCACTTCCCAGTGAATGAATAAATTCACCCCCAAATTTTGTTTATCAAACAGACCCTAAATATATACTAGTCCTTGATGGTGGCATCAAACCAACTTCGACATCCTTTATTTATTTATTTTCTAAAAATATAACAGTCAGAATTTTGACGTTGGTTGCTATAACTGTTACCCATCCTAACATATATAGAGAGGAGAATTGAAAGAGGAGAGAGAAAATGAGAGAAGAGAGGGAGAGAGAGAGAGAGGAAAAAGAGAAATATATAAGGCCATTTCCAATGGGGGTTTCTATCGCCCCTATTTCTTTGGTAGAAATCCACGCTAGTAAAAAATACCTCACAATGAAGATCGCTATCAACATTTTTGACCTACGATGATGTAGGATAGAGAATTTCTACATGTAGAAACAATCATAGAAACTCTTCATCTCTCATGACAATTATTATTGGACCACACATTATTTAATTGATCATTTTATTTTATGACACATAGGATACAAATGGAGAACCATTGGAAAGTATTTTTTGTACGTATGATTTCTATGTGGAAACTCTTCCAAGTAGGATAGAAATCTCCTTAAAATACAATGTCAAGTAGGATAAAAACTAAAATTTATAAATCACCATTGGAGACGGCCTAAGAAAAGGAAGCAACAAGTAAAGCAAATAGGAGAGAGAAGACGAGGCATAGCATAGGGGGGAAAGGCTAGTTATTTTTGTTTTTAATTTGATTTGTTTCGTTAGATATTTTCTATTCCTAATCTTAGAAACCATAATCTTAATTCTAATCCTAACAATAAAACACTAACAATAATCCTAAAATTCTAAGAATGATCATAATCCTAAAATCCTAACTCTAATCATGAAATTCTAACCCTAATATCCTAAAATTCTAACCCAACCCTAAATTTCTTACACTAAAATATCTAGTTGGCTATTTTGACAATGGTTATTTTACTAGATAGCTGAATAAAAAGATCGATGTTGTAACATCTCAGTCCCAAAATGCAAGGACTAAGTACGTAGACATGCCAGCTGTATACATACGAAGTATATGGAACCCTCGTATGTATAATAAGATGTGAAATATAGAAAGCCATGAAACTAAACTCATCCACAAATAAATATATCATAAAATCAACTTATAAAGGTCATTTGTACAAAACGTTGGACGGAGACAAATCCACTACCAACTAAAAAGAGAGAAATACATAACAATGAAGGAAGAGTCAAGCGGAGCGAAAGACGATCAAAGAGCTATCATCTCGAAGGTAGATTGTAAACTAGGGCCTTGGCTAGAGCACCTGCGAAAATTACAAAAATACACCTGGAGAAATCACCAGGTCCTTAGAGGGACGTAACAAGATACAAGAAGAACATGCCATTATAACTGTAAATGTAAACACTATAAGAATACAACACAGCTGGGTCCCTAACCATCTACGTGATATGCACTTTGAGGACAACGTTCTACGCAGGGACTGTAGGATCAACAAAGTAAATAAAGAGTGACAGTAGCGCTCATCTGAGTCACTATCGGTCCCGAGGCAGTAAGTATAGCACTCATACGAGTCACTATCGGCCCACCAATGTGTGTAAAAGTAAATGTAGCCCCTACGCTAGTAGTTGTCCTCTCCCTCTAATGATACTATACGTGCATCGTGACCACGACACACCAACACATGTCGCTTCCACAATATTGTTTTATACTTAATAATTGTCAAGTCTTCTAACATGCATCTATTGACAGTTATTCCTATGCAAGCGCACGGGTGATAAACCAACACGCAAGTGACCTCTATATGTTACTCACAACTCACACACAACTCGTGGTACAATCGTGTCAAGTTAATGAGATACACTAAGTTGACGGTAGTCCCTTAACTCTAGGTCCACATGCAAGAAAAAAAATAATAAATAAAAAAATAGAGGTACAGTAAATATACAATAACTGAAAAATAAAATGCACCTAAATGTAAGCAGTAAACATGGCAAGGTATCTTGCCTGGTGTGCCGCCTGATATGGTGCGATGATCTGACAAGTTCTGATTAGTCCAATAGCCATAGTCGATTGGTAGAGGTCTGAAGTCGTGCGCAAATAGGTACACCCAATTAGTCATGATCAATGGCGATAATAAGAGGAATTTAGGAGTAACTGAATATTTATACTAGTTTTAGAAATTATTCTCTTATTGTTTTGAAGACTAATTTTATTAGAAAATTTCAAGAATCGGTTTTTAGGCAAGAAAACTCTTAAGTTTATCAAAATAAAATTTTTAGGTAGAAAACAATATTTTATGAATCAAAAAGAAATTTAGATAATTATTTGAAAAATCTAAAAACTCGATTTTTGTCAAACAATATTCCTAGGATAGTCTATTAAATAGAAAAATATTTAATAATATAAGTGGAACTTTTTAAACACCCAAACCCAATAATAATATATATCTGATATAAATATATTTCAAAAATATTTTTTACTAACTAATAATAACAGTATACCTTATAAAAATTATCATACCTAAATATATAATGATATAGGAGAAATAGACACTATTAATAATAATAATAATAATTAAAATAAGCTGCAGCATTTGCGCTGCTCAGCTTTTAGATGTTAATAATAGTAAACATTCATAGGCTAACCTGTTAAGCATCTTGATTTATGTTGATGTTCCCATGTATCAAGTGAGTAGCACTAGTAACAAATAAATAAAAATAAATAAAAAAGAAACATATGTCTCAAGCAACTTTAGAAGGGAACAGAAGGGGGAGAGGGGAGTGGTAGGTGAGAAGAAAGGAAGCAAGGGACGAGAGGGAAAGAGAGAGAGGGGTCTTACCGGGGTTGGCGCGCGGCTGGGAGCGCCACAACGGAGGAGGCATGGCGGTCAACGGTGCATGATGAGATGCGGAGTGAGGAGCGGCGGCCGGATCCGGCGAGGCGCGTCTACAGCGCTGACGACGGAGGGGTCTCGACCACGACGGTCTCGGCGGGGTGCGCTCGGCACTGGGCGCTAAGCGCAGCCTCCAGTTGCAGGGGTTCGAAGTCCGTGGGGAGATGGATGGAGGTCGACCAATCTCCGGCAAGCGAGGCGATGCTCCGGTGGTTCCAGCGGAGCTGCGCACAAGGGGGCGGTCGCCGAGAAGGTCAGTTGGGGTTTTCTGGATATTTTCTTCTTCTTCTTCTTCTTCTTCTTCTTCTTCTTCTGCGATGGTGATGGTGGTGGTAGCTATGCCGGTGGTGGAGATATCTACGCCGTTGGGTGCTGCGGAGGGTGACGGGCAATGGTGGCGGATTTTGGCAGTGGTGGTGACAGTGGTGGAAAGGAAGAGGTGGTGGTGATGGCCGGAACTGTTGGTCGGGTGGCAAGGCTGTGGCGGTCTATTGGTGCGGTGGTGTTGTTGATGATGGTTGTGGTGACGGGTTGTGGGCGGAGTATGGGTTTTCGGGGTCGAGGCGAACAAGGCTTGGTGGCGCCGTTGGCGGCAGTTGGTCGTGCTTGATGGTGGTGGTGGAAGTTGCTGCCTCGGCCGGGGTGGTCGAGAGGAGAGGTGGTGATGGAGGCAATGGTGTTGGCAGAGGCGATGTCGAGATTGCAGGTTTAGGATTCTGCATTTGTATTGCCGGGTTGGGTTGCATCGTATCGGGTGTGTCCGACACGACGGAGATGGAGGTTCGGATCTGTCGGACCCGGGGTGAAGAAAAATGTAATTGTATAATATAGAATATAGTGGATGGGAAAGGAGGACCACCGACACGATGCACGATTTGTGGCAGAAATTATTTGTGGAGATGATTGTGGAGTTTTGATGCAAGAAGGAGCAATGAGTCTCTCCTTATGTAGGAGGTGGTGGTTCCGATTTGGATAAGGACTTGGGTTTGGTTAAATTCCTCCAAATAATTCCTCTATTGATCTAAATCACATTCGAATCATTTTAATAATATCATTCCGATATAAAAACTAGATAAACCTTATATTTAATTAAAAACATTTAAAAATTATCCAATAAAATCAAATACTGATTTAATTCATAATAACTAATTTAAAAATATTTTTTTTTCAAATAATAAAATAATAATATTAATTAATTTCGAAAATACAATTATTTCCATAAATTTAAAGTCATGTATCTCGTATGTAAAAGATTATTTATTTAAAACATCAATTTTGAAATTATCAATTATATTTGTATAATAAAAGTAAATAGTCCTTTTTATATTAAATCGATACAGTTTGTAAATCGAATAATAAAGATAATATGAGTAAATAAAATATTATCATATGAAATTTGAACCTATACTTTTCCTATATAATGAAAATCCATAATAAAATAATTTCTTCTAATAAAATATGTACTTCGCACATATTTGTACTCGACGAGCAATTACGAAAAATACAAATTAGCACGTGACGTACAAATACGAAAATGCAACTTGTACGCGACGAATTACAAGTAAATACCAAATTTTATTTTATTTTAAAAAATGTAGTAGGAATTTAGGGGGTTTACAGATGTATTTTGGGTAGCCCAACTAATCAGACCAAACAGATGAATGTATTTCAGGTGGACCCACTACTCATGTCTTTATCCAGCAGCGTGAGACCCACATATAATATATCTTTTGGATATGTATATTTTTCAAAACTTTAATTGGGTTTGTTAGTTTGGAATAAATTAATATTTCAATAACAAAATCTATATATTATATATAGAAAATTTTATATACAATATAATAATATTTAATTACATTACATATATAATAAAAAGTTTGATGAAATGTAAGAAAAGTAACAAATTGCCATAAGTAATGGTGATATGAGTGCACTCGTATCGCCATTGACAATAGCGGCAAAGGTGCCATAACGCCAATGTCAATGACACTTTAAGTGCTTATTTTAATATATGTTTTCCAAACTAGAACCAGAGTAGCAATGCATGGCAGTTTGAGAAATTTTACGATATGTTTAAAAATATAGTGGAAGGAGCAACGATCGTTTTACTTTTACAACGATTATATTAACGTTGGACAGACTTCATCTATTTTACTCTAGACTATCTAGTTATTCCTTCTGTCTTCCTCTCGTGCACTTATTCTCCTCCGTTCTTCTATTATAAAGGAGAGTAGAGATAAGGTCAATGGTAGAGTAAATAAGGTAGCAGATAAAGAGGAGGGGAGATGTAAATAGGATAGAGGGGTGGCTTATAATTAAAGGGTCCAGCTAAACACACTCCACCACTTACTTTACACATCCCTTTTTTTTTAAAAAAAATTCCTATTCTACCCTTCCCCTCCTCCTGCTCCCCTCCCCTTTGCTCCGTCGACCACGACCCCTCCGCCTCCTCCACCTCCCGCCCCTTCTCCTCCTTCCGCCCCCTCCTCCCTCCTCCTCCTCCTCCAACTCCACCTCCTCCCACCTGATCCTCCTCCTCCGACTCCACCTCCTTCCTCCTGAGGGGGCGGGAGGAGGAGGGGGGGGGGTGGGAGGAGGAGGAGGAGGCTCGGGAGGAGGAGGAGGAGGGGGCGGGAGGCGGAAGAGGAGGCTCGGGAGGAGGATGAGGAGGA
Organism: Iris pallida; assembly: GCA_029216955.1. Classification (NCBI taxonomy): domain Eukaryota; kingdom Viridiplantae; phylum Streptophyta; class Magnoliopsida; order Asparagales; family Iridaceae; genus Iris; species Iris pallida. The sequence goes on from JANAVB010004796.1 coordinate 2,198,110, forward strand.
GGCGGAGGAGGCTCGGGAGGAGGAGGAGGAGGAGGAGGATCGGGAGGAGGAGGAGGAGGATGCAGAGGAGTCGGGGTCGGCGGAGCGGGGGTGGGGAGGGTTGAATATGATTTTTTTTTAAATTTGGGGTGTGTAAAGTAAGTGGTGGGGTGTGTTTAGCCGGACCCATAATTAAAATGTCCTCAGACCGTCAAAACTATGGACATTTTGACCTCCAGAACCCACGCTAATATTAAGGACTAGACCACCAATGCTAAGGACGATCTGAGAACAGTTCACTTAAAAACATTACATGTCAAAATGCTACTGACATTAGCATTATGGAACTCATTTTGTCATTGTTAATAGCGGTATGAGTTCATACACTCATACCGTCATTACTTCTGATGATTCGCTACATTTTCTACATTTCAACAAACTTTTTATTGTATATGTAATTATATTACTATTGTATATGAATTTTTTTTGTATAATATAAGTAGCTATATAATTATAGTTACGAGTAGCGATTGCGCATGCATGGTAAATTACAATACTAGATTTACTACGGCACATGAAAGATGACTACAACTACCAAAAGATTTTGGTGCAAGCCCTTAGTCATGAATTCCCCAATAGCAGCGGGGGGTGGAGCCGTTGAGGAAGATGAATTCTAGCTTGTCGTCGTTGTAGAAGGTCGTAGGAGGGAGATGATGTTAGTTCCAAAGTGGTCTAAGGATAGGAGATATCCAAGGAAGGCTAAGAGTTTTCGCAAGATAAAGTCTGCACTTTTGTCAACACCAAGAGAGGCGTAGAGTTTTCACGAAACACAAAGTCTGCACTCTAGCCAACTCAAATGAAGCACTAAGAAAGGTTACAAACTGACTTCAAGAAAATGCAATATACAACAACAAAGTGAAATGTGTTCTTCTCTTTATGTTCGCAGACATTACAACGAGATAGAACAAAAACAACAAAAGAAACACAAAAAGAAACTATCTTGCTGGGGATAACAAGTCACCGGTGCTCAAAGGTAGAGGCGAGGCCGAGGTGGAGGTTGTAGGTTTAGGATTCTGCATTTGTATTGTCGTGTTGGGTTGCATCGTATCGGGTGTGTCCGACATGACGGGGACGGAGGTTCGGATCTGTCGGACCCGGGGTGAAGAAAAATGTAATTGTACAATATATAATATAGTGGATGGAAAAGGAGGACACCGACACGATGCACGATTTGTGGTGGAAATTATTTGTGGAGATGATTTTGGAGTTTTGATGGAAGAAGGAGCAATGAGTTTCTCCTTATGTAGGAGGTGGTGGCTCCGATTTGGATAAGGACTTGGGTTTGGTTAAATTCCTCCAAATAATTCCTCTATTGATTTAAATCACATTCGAATCATTTTAATAATATCATTCCGATATAAAAACTAGATAAACCTTATATTTAATTAAAAACATTTAAAAATTATCCAATAAAATCAAATACTGATATAATTCATAATAACTAATTTAAAAATATTTTTTTTCAAATAATAAAATAATAATATTAATTAATTTCGAAAATACAATTATTTTTATAAATTTAAAGTCATGTATCTCGTATGTAAAAGATTATTTATTTAAAACATCAATTTTGAAATTATCAATTATATTTGTATAATAAAATTAAATAGTCCTTTTTATATTAAATCGATACAGTTTGTAAATCGAATAATAAAGATAATATGAGTAAATAAAATATTATCATATGAAATTTGAACCTATATTTTTCCTATATAATGAAAATCCATAATAAAATAATTTTTTTAATAAAATATGTACTTCGCACATATTTGCACTCGACGAACAATTACGAAAAATGCAAATTAGCACGTGACGTACAAATACGAAAATGCAACTTGTACGCGACGAAGTACAAGTAAATACCAAAATTTATTTTATTTAAAAAAATGTAGTAGGAATTTAGGGGGTTTACAGATGTATTTTGGGTAGCCCAACTAATCAGACCAAACAGATGAATGTATTTCAGGTGGACCCACTACTCATGTCTTTATCCAGTAGCGTGAGACCCACATATAATATATCTTTTGGATATGTATATTTTCAAAACATTAATTGGGTTTGTTAGTTTGGAATAAATTAATATTTCAATAACAAAATCTATATATTATATATAGAAAATTTTATATACAATATAATAATATTTAATTAAATTACATATATAATAAAAAGTTTGATGAAATGTAAGAAAAGTAACAAATTGCCATAAGTAATGGTGATATGAGTGCACTCGTATCGCCATTGACAATAGTGGCAAAGGTGCCATAACGCCAATGGCAATGACACTTTAAGTGCTTATTTTAATATATGTTTTCCAAACTACAACCACTGTAGCAATGCATGGCAGTTTGAGAACTTTTACGATATGTTTAAAAATATAGTGGAAGGAGCAACGATCGTTTTACTTTTACAACGATTATATTAACGTTGGACAGACTTCATCTATTTTACTCTAGACTATCTAGTTATTCCTTTCTGTCTTCCTCTCGTGCACTTATTCTCCTCCGTTCTTCTATTATAAAGGAGAGTAGAGATAAGGTCAATGGTAGAGTAAATAAGGGAGTAAATAAGGTAGCAGATAAAGAGGAGGGGAGATGTAAATAGGATAGAGGGGTGGCTTATAATTAAAGGGTCCGGCTAAACACACTCCACCACTTACTTTACACATCCCTTTTCAAAAAAAAAAAAAAAATCCTATTCTACCCTTCCCCTCCCCATACTCCCCTTCCCTCTGCTCCGCCGACCCCGACCCCTCCGCCTCCTCCGCCTCCCGCCCCTTCTCCTCCTCCCGCCCCCTCCTCCCTCCTCCTCCTCCTCCGACTCCACCTCCTCCCTCCTGATCCTCCTCCTCCGACTCCACCTCCTTCCTCATGAGGGGGCGGGAGGAGGAGGAGGGGGGCGGGAGGAGGAGGAGGAGGCTCGGGAGGAGGAGGACGAGGAGGATCGGGAGGAGGAGGAGAAGGAGGAGGATCGGGAGGAGGAGGAGGAGGATGCGGAGGAGTCGGGGTCGGCGGAGCGGGGGTGGGGAGGGTAGAATAGTATATTTTTTTTAAATTTGGGGTGTGTAAAGTAGGTGGTGGGGTGTGTTTAGCCGGACCCATAATTAAAATGTCCTCAGACCGTCAAAACTATGGACATTTTGACCTCCAGAACGCACGCTAATATTAAGGACTAGACCACCAATGCTAAGGACGATCTGAGAACAGTTCACTTAAAAACATTACATGTCAAAATGCTACTGACATTAGCATTATGGAACTCATTTTGTCATTGTTAATAGCGGTATGAGTTCATACACTCAAACCGTCATTACTTCTGACGATTCGCTACATTTTCTACATTTCAACAAACTTTTTATTGTATATGTAATTATATTACTATTGTATATGAATTTTTTTTTTTTTTGTATAATATAAGTAGCTATATAATTATAGTTACGAGTAGCGATTGCACAGGCATGGTTAATTACAATACTATATTTACTACGAGACACATGAAAGATGACTACAACTACCAAAAGATTTTGGTGCAAGCCCTTAGTCATGAATTCCCCAATAGCTGCGGGGGTGGAGCCGTTGAGGAAGATGAATTCTCGCTTGTCGTCGTTGTAGAAGGTCGTAGGAGGGAGATGATATTAGTTCCGAAGTGATCTAAGGATAGGAGATATCCAAGGAAGGCTAAGAGTTTTCGCAAGATAAAGTCTGCACTTTTGTCAACACCAAGAGAGGCGTAGAGTTTTTACGAAACACAAAGTCTGCACTCTAGCCAACTCAAATGAAGCACTAAGAAAGGTTAAACAAACTGACTTCAAGAAAATGCAATATACAACAACAAAGTGAAATGTGTTCTTCTCTTTATGTTCGCAGACATTACAACGAGATAGAACAAAAACAACAAAAGAAACACAAAAAGAAACTACCTCGCTGGGGATAACAAGTCACCGGTGCTCAAAGTAAGATTCGGCCTAAATTTGATCTGCCCTCAGGAACCAACAAGTTCAAGAATGAACCTCTGAAACGCTCTTCGTCACCCTGGAATTGACTTCCAAACTCAAAAGAGAAGGAAAAAATGCTATGCGTGCAAACACTTCTGATGCGCTGCTGAAGACGCATAGACTTTCTGAATTGAGATTTGCGGCCCTCAGTTTCTCTCTCTACCTCTCTTCCATTATGAAGAATAGTGCTCTATATATAGAGCTGGTTGGCACCTATACGCGCATGAGAATGCTTATGCACGCATACGCACCGGCTAACCAAATCTGGATCTAGCAACCAACACAACAGCCGACAGAGCCACGTGCACCGTCCATGCCCCACGCTGACAACGTCGAAAGCAACCACGCTGACTGCGTCTAAATCTATCACGCTTATGTGCCTAGCGCTTAGACGCTTAGACACATAGGCTCATAGGCGCATAGCTCCAGACCCATAGCTCCAAAGCACCAAGACGCATTGCCGTTATGACGCGTAGCGCCTAACGCATGCACCTTAGCAAGCAACCGCGCATGTGTGCCATGCGAAGATGTTGGCGTACTAAGTGGAAAGTGTGCCATCAAAGCGCCGTTTTGCGCCCTTCGTCCGAGTCTGAGTCCGAGACGGAGCTGCTAAGCCCCTACGGGACTTGGCTCCTATGGAATCCAAAGATAGTGACAAAACAAAGGTTTGTTGTTTATGATTTAAACTTAACCCTCTAGAAAAATCAACCCACATAGACCACCTCACTCCATGTACATACTCCAACACAATCATAGTTTTATATTGAGGTATACAATTTGGTGGTTTTTCAATATACAACTAAAAGTTAAAGAAGAGTAGAAAACACCAATAGGTGACTCGGCCGATGGTACTGTCGCTGTTGACAGTCCCAGGAGCTGCAGTTGGCGGATTGGGACCATTTTAGGGACGCAGTAAGGAAGGAGTTCTTGAAGGCGAGGAGGGCCTGCTTGTTGCATGCGAAAAAAGAGGAAGAGAACAATGCGAGGAAGAGGAGGATGCTAGCTGCTATTGTAAAACTATAACTCATTTTGTAGAGCACTAAATGATATGTAATTGGGAGAAGTAGATCTCGATTGAGAGTGAGAAGTGATGAGATGAAGTGTTGCTTCTTTTGGGTTCTATTTATAAGCTTCCAAAGAGTAAAAAAAGATTAACTCCTCAAAGAAAATGTGTATATTTTTTGTCACCCGAATTCGAATTCGGATTCAAAGACACAAAGTGGCACGTCATGCGGATGCATGCGCGGACATGCGCATGACTCCGCTAATTTCAGATTTAAAATATCAAACTTGCTTTTTGTGTATTTGTATTTTAGTCTCACATCGGATGGTAGTGGAGATGGAATTTTCACCAATTAAGCTATTTAGCTCCCAAAATATTTGGGTGATGTCATCTCCCAACATGTGGCATCTGACATGGCAGCTGACATAACAGCTGACATGACAAATTTTAACCCAAAAGATTAATTATCCTATTTTTTAAATATTTATGTTAATGTTAATATTAATATTAATATTAATGTTAATATTAATTTTAAGGTTAATATTAATTTTAATATTAATATTAATATTAATGTTAATGTTAATGTTAAACTTAATGTTAATTATCATGTTAATTTAATATTAATTTTAATTTTAATTTTAATGTTAAATTTTGTCATGTCAGCCGCTATGTCAGCAACCACGTTATATGCCACATAATGGAAGATGGTATCACCCAAATATTTTGGGAGCCAAATAGCATTTTTGGGTTTCCACCATGTCTATGAATAGAGCCTCGGGTCTCCTTTTGGAGATACAAATAAAAAATTAAATATAAAAGGGGTCCGTTGAGTCCAAGGATTCCGTTCGAGTCGTTCAAGAGATAATTACGAGCGTTTTAGAAGTTCTTCGAGAACTTGCATATTCCGGAGAGCGACGGACAAAACTTGCTTTGTACAATGGTGATGAAGATCACCACAGCAAGAAATTTTTTTTTTCCCACTTTTTCCTCTTCAAGTCTTTTTTTTTAAGTTGTAATCAGTTCTATCTGTTTACAGCTGATTTTTCATCTTGACTAACAAATATTTTGTCTTTCAAACTCAAGGCCAATTCAAACTCTCTCACTTAATGTATGATAATGACATCTTGCTGCGGCTGCTTCTTTTTCGCGCAACTAAGATGTCTTGCACTAGCATTATGAATATCTTTAATCATTTTTCAGTAAATTACTAACCTCAGGATCAACCACAATAATCCCACATTTACTTTAACAATACTTCCTTAGCGACTAGCAACACCATTTGTGATGGCCTTCTTATAAAATAGGATCCCTTTCCCTTCAAATACCTTGACTCTTGGATCTCCCAAGCTGGCATTCCTAAGGAAAGTAGGAAACTAATGATCAAACCATTCATTCTATTATGCGTGATTAATTTGTATAATGCGTTGGACTTGTATTACACTCGCTTCTTTGAGGGCCCCTTTTTTGGAAGCTGTTTGAAAAAAATATTAGGATGATTTAAACATAAAGTTTCAGTTTTTCTAACTATTGGAAGAAAGGAGAATTAATGGCTTGAAGAAGGAAAAGGGGTTTGGTTCAGGAGGCTAGAAAATATATTCTTGAGCAAATAACTACAAACCTTATGTATATCAGAAAAGCTATTTGCCTCCCAAATATCCTGGAAGATATAATCTTTCATGACATGATATAGTGATATGGTATGGTGACATGGCATAATTTATTACGAACCATCAGAATTTCGACTGTAGCTAATTTAGGTTGATTTTGATTATTCCACTAACCTTAATTAGCCTTTATTCAATCTCCTAAAATAATTCTCTCTAATAAATTTTACCATATATAAAAAGAATTGATAACAATTAAAATCTACCTAAATTAATTAATTTGATATCAATTAATGTGTAGCTCTTTTATTCAATCTCCTAAAAGTTCTCTCTAATAAATTATACCATATAAAAAAATCCATAACAATTAAAATCTACCTAAATAAATTAATTTGATATCAATTCATCTGTCATTCTAGTATTAAGAAGAAATTTCGAAATGTCCAGTTTTGAACTATTGTATGTAATAAAATCCATTTAAAAAAGGAAAAAAAAACAATCTCCTATATATTTTTATGCTTAATTGTAATTTGATACCCTCAACTATTCTTAACTATTCATGTTTTTCAACTTTATACCCTAAACTTTTTTACTCGACAACTAGATACCATCAACTATTTAATATTTTCAATTTGATATCCAAACTTTCAAAAAGGACAAATTTATCCCTCACTTTCACTTTTCAACTGAACCCAACTGGAGGGTGGCGAGCGATGGCTGGAGGGGGCAGGAGGGGGGGAGGGGGGGGGGGGGGGGGGGGGGGGGGGGTGACAGGAGGGGGGCGAGCCAGGGTCGGAGGATGGGGGAAGGAGTGGGAATGGGGTGTAGTTTTAAGTTTAGATTAGGGATATTTTTCGTCCAAATTTTTTTCAGCGTATCAAGTTGTTAAAAAAAAAAAATTAAAGGTATCAAATTAAAAAATTAAAATAGTTGAGAGTATCAAGTCGCAATTAAGCCTTATTTTTATTTTTACTACCACTACCACCACTGATTCAGTGGTGGTAGAGAACGCAATAATACAAAGAGCTGTTATTTTGACCGTCGCAGGCTGCCTCGCACTGGCAGCCATGCGGCATGTCGGCAATGGCCCCCCAGTCTAAGGTGGACCCACGTTAGCGGGGGCTAATGACTGACAGTAACGCGAGTGCGGATCAGCCCCTCGGCCGATCAAAATATCATTTTCCTAATACAAACGTACATGCTGTAATGGAAAATATTACAAACCGAACTAGCTAGGTTGGAAAATTAAAACTTGGACATCGATCGATCGATCACTTGCATGGTGGCAGCGGCGTTCCGCACAAGCACTTGTTGTGTTCGTAGTTCTCGGCAGGCAATTGCACGAACTTCCCTCCGCTCGGTATCTTTCCGCACAGCCGATTGCTGCTCACGTCGACGGAGCTCAGGTTCGGCGACTCCACTATCTGGGTCGGAATGCTCCCGTAGATCTTGTTGTGGCTGATGTCCATCAAACCCATTACCAGCGGGAACTCCACCTTGCCCAAGTCGAACGCCAGGTTGTTGTTCGCGATGCTCACTTGAGTCAGGGGCTTCGACCTGCCGAAGAGGAACGAGGCGTCTCCGTCGAGGTTGTTGTTCTGCAAGTAGAGGCTGGAGACGGGGACGTCGGCCAAGGACCGGGGGATGCTCCCCGTCAGCTTGTTGTACGACAGCACGAGCGTTACGAGGGAGCTCTTGGGGTTGAGTCCGCCGAAGAGGGAAGCCGGGATGGTCCCGGTGAGCTGGTTCCCGAACAGTTCGATGTCGGCGAGGTGGACGAGGCTGCCGAGGGAAGGAGGGATGGTCCCGGAGAGCTTGTTGTAGCCGAGCTTGAGCTCCTTGAGGGAGGTCAGCTGGGACAGGAACGAAGGGACGGGGCCGGAGACCTGGGTGACGTATATCTCGAGGGACTGGAGGTTCTTGAGCTTCGAGAGCTGAGGAGGGATGGGGCCGTTGAGGCTGGTGATGCGCCGAAAGCGAAGGGTTTCGAGAGAGGAGAGGTCTCCGACGGAGGAAGGGATGGAGCCGTTGAGGAAGATGGATTCGGGATGGATGTTGTTGTTTTCAAAGTACAGAGAGGTGACCCGGCCGGTGGTGTTGTCGCAGCCGACGAAGTCCCAGGTGCAGCAGTCGGTGGATGGGGACCATTTCAGGGACGTATAGAGGAAGGAGTTCTTGAAGGCGAGGAGGGCCTTCTCGTCCTGCTTGTTGCATGCTGAAGAGGGGGAGGGGGAGACTAACAATGCGAAGAAGAGGAGAATGGCAGCAGCTATAGTAAAAGTAGAGCTCATTTTGTAGAGCTCGATCGATTGAGAGTGAGCGGTGATGAGAATAAGTAGGTGTTGCTTCTAATTTTGGGTTCTATTTATAAGCTTGTAAAGGTCGGGTTAATGCATGTTCCATTCCACACAGCACTGGTATTTGTTTGACTGTTATTTTATTCCGTTTTATTAGGCGGGGACAGTCGGTCTATTTTTCCTTATTTATACATCATTGTTTTCAAAGAACCTGCTAAGGTTGCTCGTCTGCGGGCCATTTTGTCCGTCACATGTTGTGATTTTATTGACAGGTTAATCAATATAAAATTTGAGCATACGGGAAGGGTCCAATAAGATACGACTACGTGATGGATAGACCAGCTTACCGGGGGACAAAATATTTTTTTTTTTTCAAATTTTGACCATTATGATCCACGAGGCTACCAACAACCTGATATTTTTGCATTTCAACATCGAACGCCAGCTCAAACTATCCCACTTAATATATGATAGTGACATCTTGTTTTGTTTGCATGCTACTAAAAAGTCTAAGGCGAATGATGGAAAAGTATTGGAAAAAATAATAATCAAAGAGATACAATTTACATCTATATGGAAATAATTTTTTTTTTTTTTGTGTTTGGGTGTTTGACAAGACTTGAAAAAAAAAAAAGAAGTGATACACTTTTTTTTTATTTGGTATACAAAAAAAATGGAAGGAAAAAAAATAAAAATATAGACTTTATCAATTATATCCTCAACTAATAATATTTATTACCATTTGACTTTATTGATTTATTTTAAAATAATATAATTCTTATATGGTATAATTGTAAAGTAAGATGAACATACACATTTTCTTCCATTTTTTCTCTCCCACATTTGAAGGGATTGATTTTCTTAAGTTATGAGAGAAAACTAATCCCTCCATTTTTTCTTACATCCATTTTTTCTTCTATACCAAACAAGAAAAAAATATATCTTTCCTTCCTACATTTTTCTTCCTTCCACTTTTTCTTCGTACCAAACACACTTTAACGATGTGTTTGGTACGAGTAAAAAGTAGAAAGAAGAAAAAAATAGAGGAAGGAAAAGGGGACGGAAGGATTTTTTTTCTTGTTTGGTATACAACGAAAAGTGGAGAGATTAGTTTTTTCTCGTATTCTAACAAATCAATTTGTCCAAAATGGGGAAGAAAGAGTGGAAAGAAAAGTGGATGATCATCTTAATTTATAATTATACCGTATAAGAATAATATTATTCTAAAATAGTTAATAGAGTCAAATAATAATAAATATTATTTGTTGAGGATATAATTGATAAAATATATATTTTTATTTTCCTTGTTTCCAATTTTCTTACCGTATGAAATAAAAAGAAAGTATATCACTTCCATTTTCTTTCCTCCTATCGAAGAGAAAGAAAGAAAATAGTTTTTCATTTCCATATAGATAGAAAGTGTATCTTTTTGTCTTTCTTTCCTTTCACTTTTCCATTTTTTCTACCATATAGTCTAAAGCAAGATGTCATTTTTATACACTAGTTGGATAGTTAGATTTGGCCCTTGAAGAAAAAATATCATGGTTGTTAGTAACTTAGTATAGCTTTGTTGAGCATAGTGATCAAAATATCCCACGTATTGTATGATAATGATATCTTATTTTGTTTTCGTGCTACTAAGAAGTCTTGCACTAACATTATGAATATATTTAACCATTTGTGTGCATTACTAACCTCAGGATCAATCTCAATAATCCAACATTTACTTTCCCAGTAATGCTATTAAGTACTAATTACAAAAATCCTAGAATGCTAAACTATAAAATATAAATGTTTTGTCTTCCTCTTCCTTTCAAAATTTCCAAGTCTTAATCCTTTTTTTTAAATATTAGTTTTTTAGTACATAGTTCTATTTGAGACTATTTCTAAAGTTTTGAACTCTATTAATAGATTTTTGAAACATTAAAATTGAAACAGTTCCGTTTAGGGTAGTCAAATTTTGACAGTCCTGAATATGAATAGAAATGCCAAAATTTAGACAGTATTTTGAAGGCAAAAAATATATCTTCAAAACTCCCAAAATTTTGACAGTCCTATGTATGGCTTGGACTAGGGGTGAGCATTCAGTTAATTCGGTTTAAACCGAATTGAATAAGCGAAAACCGAATTGGACCGAAAATCGAATAAGCAAAACCGAAATCGAACCGAATTCGTCCATAACCGAACCAAACTGAACCGAATTAAATCTGGTCTGTTTTCGATTTATTTGCACTTTTTTTAATATATATAGTAACTTAATATACCTAAATTTATTTAATATATACCTCTAATTAATATATATATATATATATATATATATATATATATATATATATATATATATATATATATATATATATATATTGTTGGTATTTTTGTCTTTAGACTAGGAAAGTTAGTCCCACATCGGCTACACCAAATGATTAGTATCTCAATATAATGCATTGCTTGTGTTGAGGTGTGCACATGAGATGTGGTGGGGCACAAGTGTGTGTCATGTGGGAGTATTTTTCTAGAAGGAAAAAGGATTAATCCAACAAAGATGTAAGTTGATTTTTGTTGTGCGGACTCGGACACGGACTCCAGGATGTCTCGTGCATGCACGGGAGTGTTCGGAGGGTAGGCGTGGACTGACAAACTTCTATGCTAATTGTGGGATGATCTAAAGTATCAAACTCTATTTTTGAGTATTGGTATTTTAGTCCCACATTGGATAGGAGAAGAGGTAAAGTCTCACTCCACTCTATAAATAGAGCCCTTTGAAAGATGCACTAAGAAGAGAGTTAAAGGAGTCCGTAAAGTCCAGGAAGCCCGTTCAAGTCTCAAATATTGACTGACGAGCGTTCCAGAAGTTTTCTAGAACTTGCTGGTTCCTAGAAGCTGATCGTATATAGGCAAATCTTGCTTTGAGCAACGGTGATCTGATCACCCCAGCAAAGCTGCCTTTCTCTTTCTTCTTTCATTCTCTTCTTCTCTGATCTAATCATAAACTTCTTGTGGGCTTTCGTCGCTGCTGCTGCTAGCAACTCGATTTGTACCTTCCTGAAAGAAGCTCTACATTCATTTGTTGTTGTAACGAAATCTTTTTAGATTTTCGTTACCTAGAATCCTCCAAGGTTCTCTGTAGTGCACCTTCTTTGAAGTGTTGCTACGAAACGTTGTTGCTATTTTGACAACTATTTTGATTCTCTATTTTCCATCGAAAATTACGCCTCGGGAATAACAATCTCAAAGCAAGATTTAGATTCGATGGAGAACAACCGTGCAAACCTTCTCGACACAAGTTTTAACAAACTTGAGAAGTTTGACGAGGAGCATTACCACGTTTGGAAGAGAAAGGCAGCCTTAATCTTCAACTCGTGAGCGTAGACTACGTGTTGACAGATCCTGAGCTTTTAATTCCAGAAGGTAAAAATGCTCGAAGGATCGCTGAGGCCACTGCTCTGCAATCCAAGTGGAGGAGAGATAACAACCTTTACAAGTTGCTTATCTTAAACTTTATGGAGGACTCTCTGGCAGAGTCATATAGCAAGACGGTACATGCTAAGGACGTCTGAGAGTCTGTTGAGAATCTCTAACAGACAGATAAGAACAAAAACAAGATTCACGTGACCGAAAAGGTCTGAAAGATGCGATTTGAGGACGACAAGACGATGTTGTCTCAAGTCAAAGAGTTTCTCAAGTTACGTCAGAAACTTGAGGGACGGCATGCCCTTGGTCGTTGCATTTGTCATTGGGGACATTATCGCCAAGATTCCACCTGGGTGGAGCAATTTTATTGCAGACATGCATCGCAAGAAGATGAAGGTGGATCTTGAACGTCTCTTGCAGAGATTCATGTTGAAGTAGAGCTAAGGACTCTCACAAGCTGAAGGTGAAGTCAGCTCAACTTAAGCCAAAGCCTAAGGGCGATGGGGCTTGCTTCAATTGTGACAAGAAGGGCCACTTTAACAAGGATTGTAGGGCCAAGCCCAAACCAAAATAGAAGGTATGGCTAAACTTGGTTGTTTTGATTACTTAACTTGGTTGCTATTATTGCACAAGTTGAGTTATCTAGCATGGTAGCTGACTAGTGGTCGGACACTAGTGCATCTGACCACGTGTGCTCTCGAAGGACTTGTTCACCGAGGACGGGCCTTGTTATGACGAAGGTCTCGATGGCGAACATATATCTAGCAGAAGTTCTGAAGATCGAGACAGTGGTTATTAACCACCGACAAGGACACTGGAATGTACGTTGCACGTACCAGAGATTTTCGGAGATTTGATCTCAGAAAGTCTGTTGACTGATACAGACTTGAAAGATGGACATTCCTACTAGCCAGATGGAAATTTCTTGGCGAGAAAAATATTTCGAAAAGATGTTCGGTACTGAAGGGATGTTCGAGCGTCTGTTGATGGTGATGAAGTTACTTCATTGAATGGACTGAGAGTTGTTCTATGATAGATGTAGACTCAAGATGTCATATCTAAGCCTTATCTCCAGAATATGGAGGTAAGGATGTGGTGGGATTTGAGCTCTGTGCAGAGACAAGGCAGCTCAGAAAGCTGCTCAGACAATTGAACTAAAGTACAGATATCCTGGAGTTAGTACACTCAGATATCTGTGACTTTTATCAATTCTCTACGGAGGCCGGGTTGACGTATTTCTCGAAGTGCACGTTCGCATGTCTTCTCAAGTCGAAGGATGGAGCATTCTAGAAGGTCAGGGACTTCTGGATTGAAGCTGACTGTTAAACCGGTCTACAACTACTCATGATTGATCAAGGCAGAGAGTATCGTTTATTGGATTCGTATTGTTCTATTATGAACATGGAATTGGCTATGAAATGACTGCTCTCTAGTATCTATAATCCATGGAGTGTCAGGCAAAAAAGATCAGGACGCCATTAAAGATGATGATATCTATACTGTAGATCTTCCAATATGCTTCTGGGGATAGATTGCGTGTACGACTACGTTTATCTTCTGAATAAAGTACCGTTCGTATATCTGACTATGATTCTCATCAGCACTAGTTCAAGGTCAGACCTAACTTGAATATCATTCAAGTATGGGGGTGTCTGGTGTACGTGAAGCTTACGGATATTAAGATTTAGAAGTTAGGGACGAAGACCAAGAAGGCAATAATTCTGAAATTAGCTATTGTAAGCTATGCTCGGAGATCACTTGATATTGTATCAATCATATCATTGAATCTTGCGAGGCATAATTCTTTGAAGACAATTGCTAGGGACAAAAATATTATTCTCGCAGATATTCTGGAGAATATTGTTGGTACTGAAGGAGCAAGTACTTTCAAAGAAGCAGGAGTCCAGAAGGTGGTTGTCATTGATGACAACACTTGAACTAGTATTCGCCAAGAAGTAAGCAAAGCGAGTAAACATTATCATCCATCACGTAGAGCCTGATGGGGTGATGAAGTCCAGAGATGCGATCTCCTGGAAGAAAGAGTAAATGATAAGATTAACTCTATAAGATCCAATTATAAATGGATGTTAGTTAATCTGCCTGAAGGAGCAAAACCAATCGGATGTAAATGGATCTTCAAGAAGAAGATAAAAATCGATGGAACTATTGATAAGTTCAAGGCTAAGTTGGTAGCCAAGGAGTTTTCTCAGAAGCAGGAGATTGATTACTTTGACACTTATGCTCCAATAGCACGGATGATGACCATCAGGCTGTTGATTACTCTAAGTGCAATTCACAAGCTAGTTATTCATCAGATGGATGTTAAAACTGCTTTCCTGAATAGTGAGTTGACTGAAGAGATTTACATGCAACAACCAAAAGGATTCGTCATTAAAGGCTTCGAAGACAAAGTCTGTAAGTTGGTGAATCTCTGAATGGTCTGAAGCAAGCTCCCAAGAAGTGGCATGAGGAGTTTGATAAAGTCATAAAATCAAACGGCTACAGGGTCAGCAAAATGGACATATGTGTATATACAAAGTTCGTTGACGGGAGATGAGTTGTTGTTTGTCTGTACGCGGACGACATACTGATCTTGGGTATAGATCTAGCAAGTTTCACTAAGACAAAGAAGTTCCTCTCGTCTAAGTTCAGCATGAAGGACTTAGGAGAAGCTGATGTTATCCTAAGGATAAATATCATCCGGACGGAATCTGGAGTGATATTATCACAGTCTCATTATATTGAGAAGATGCTAACACGCTATGGGTATCAGAATCTACCAGGGATAGATACGCCGTATAGGTGTGACAAGAAGCTGAAGTCAAATCCAAGGGAAAGCGTCAGATAGTTGGAGTATTCAAGCATTATCGGGAGTTTGATGTATGCGACTACTGCCACAAGGCCTGACATAGCTTTTGTCGTGGGGATGCTGAGTCAGTTTACGAGCAATCAAGATGTGGAGCACTGAAAAGCTGTGAAGAAGGTTATGAGATACCTGAAAAAGATTCAGACATACGCACTGCACTACAGTGGAGAACCGTCGATAGTGGAAGGCTTCGGTGATGTCAGCTGGTGCTCAGAAGTGGAGAGGGAGAGGTCCACAGGTGGATACATTTTTCTAATGGGTGGAGCTGCTATATCATGGAAATCGAAGAAGCAGACTATGCTCTCGCGGTCATCCATAGAATCTGGGTTCATTACACTTGATACCGCAGCGGAGGAAGCAGAGTGGCTTCGGAAGCTCATGTATGATCTTCCAGTGGTTGGGGCACAAATATCGGCGATACCGATATACTGCGACAACCAGACGACTGCGGCAGTGGCATCAAATGACCTCTTCAACGGAAAGAAATGACTGTGCGGTTGAAGTACATGGCAGTACACGATCTCATCAAGAGGGGTGTTATTACAGTGATTGATGTTCGGAGTCAGGAGAACCTTGCGGATCTGTTCACCAAGGGCCTCAAGCGCCAGTTGGTCGATAAAACAGCTTGTAAAATGGGCTTGAAGGCATTTTGATATTGTGTTATTACATTCCTACCATAAAGTTTTATGCTATTAGTTCAAAGAGAAATCTACTAGGCATCTAGTTTTTTGTTTAAGGGAGGACTATTAACCGAAAGAATATCAGGAACGGTGGGTACTTGTTCTCTGTGGCATGGAGAGGTTACAGACCTACAACCACTATTGTCTACTGTTGTTTTCTGTGAAAAATGGATCCTGTAGAAAGGTTGGCTTAAACGCCTTAATGAGTTCTCAGGCTGAGTGAATGTCTTGTGTGCTTTACAGGAAGCACGGTTGCGTAGCACTATAAGGAGTGTAACTCCATGCTATAGTGGGGTGACTCCACCATGAGGTTCCCAGTTAGGGGTAATACCTCGTCTTTGTGAGCCAAGTCACAGCGGAGTAGCACCACAAATAAGCAGGTAGCCTAATGTTGTATGATACAATTAAAGAGGGGTAGCCAGCACTATAAAGGGGAGGTGTTCCTCATATTACAGTGGCACGACACCACGATGAGGTACCCGGATAGGGGTAAAGCCTCAGTCTTGCAAGTCATGTCGTTGCGGCGTAACACCGTAAAGGAGCCTAAGGCTTCATGTTGGGTGGTATGGCACTACAAAGAGGATGTGACCTCATGCTACAGTAGTATGACACTACGATAAGATTCCCGGTAGTGGTAATGCCTCGACTTTAGCCCATGTCATAGCAGTGTATCACCGCAAGGGAAGCGCAAGGCTTCAAGCCATGTCTCTTTGATAAAGAACTCACCTATAGTTTATGGATAGAGATATCATGTCGTCTCTTGAGGGTAAACTTGTAGACGCCCAAAATTATACACTGAAACCAGGCTGGCACAAGGCCTTTAATGTGTAGCCAGAAGCACAGTTGATGTCATTATGTGAGTGGAAAGAATTACAGTTATTGTGCAGAATTCAAGGCTGAGTCCATTCTTGTATCATGATGTTATTTAACCTATGCAGAAAGATTCAAGTCGTAGCGACATCTCTCCTAATACATGATGGACAGTCATTGTGAGGAACGCTCAACCCATATATTAAGATATATGGGGGATTGTTGGTGTTTTTGCCTTTAGACTAGGAAAGATAGTCCCACATCGGCTACACTAAATGGTGAGTATCTCAATATAATGTATTGCTTGTATTGAGGTGTGCACATGAGGTGTGGTGGAGCACAAGTGTGTGTCATATGGGAGTATTTTCTTAGAAAAAAAGGATTAATTCCAATAAAGATGTAAGTTGATTTTTGTTGTGCGGACTCAGACTCGGACACGGATTCCAGGACTCCAGGATGACTCCAGGATGTTTGGCACACTTCTATGCTGATTGTGGGATGATCTAAAATATTACTCTATTTTGAGTATTGGTATTTTAGTCCCACATCGGATAGGAGAAGAGGTGAAGTCTCACTCCATTCTATAAATGGATCCCCTTGGCCTCCTTTGAAAGATGCACCAAGAAGAGAGTTAAAGGTCTCCGTAAAGTCCAGAAAGCCCATTCAAGTCTCAAATATTGATTGACGATCATTCCAGAAGTTCTCTAGAACTTGCTGGTTCCTGGAAGCGGATCGTATATAGGCAAAACTTGCTTTGAGCAATGGTGATCTGATCACCCTAGCAAAGCTGTCTTTCTCTTTCTTCTTTCCTTCTTTTCTTCTCTGATCTAATCAGAAACTTCATGTGGGCTTTCGTCGCTGCTGCTGCTAGCAACTCAATTTATAACTTCCTAAAAGAATCTCTACATTTATTTGTTGTTGTAACGAAATCTTTTTAGATTTTCTTTACCTAGAATCCACCAAGGATCTTTGTAGTGCACCTTCTTTGAAGTGTTACTACGAAAACATTGTTGCTATTTTGATAATTGTTTCGATTCTCTATTTTCTATCGAAAATTATGCCTCGGGAATGTTTGCCATCGAAAATGCGACAAAGTTTTGTTGATTAAAACTTTGGTATTTCAATTACAAATAGAACATTATACAATATAGGACTTAGACGTAGTCCTAGGAGTACACTTTTATTTTTTATCTGGAAACTGTGTCAGTGGAGCGAGTGGTTATACGTTGACTCTGTTAACGATCTGACGATGATCTTGAACTCTCTGAAAGTCTGGGTTGTTCTGGACGCCGGAGCGTTGCGAGGAGAAGCGGACGTTAAGTGTCTCTTTTGGCCTCTGTACGTGGATATAACAGTACACCTGTATATCTCTCTGTGTGTATATATGTCCATCCGTCCTGAAGGAATAATCCTTCTATTTATAGATAGTAGGCTGGCTGCTCATGCACGCATATGTCGGATGTACCTGGACGTGGAAACACCACGTGGATGATGCTGGTGGGGGCGCATGGTTGATGCATCCTGAATTGAAGCTGAATCTGCTGGACTATTGCACTAGACTGCGATGGAGCTGACACGTGGCAGTCATGAAGATTTGGTTGTTGCTGAGATCTTGGGTGGTTAGCACCCATTCTTTGTATAGAACTGAGTCAAGGGACACATGGTGTATGCCTGTGGCTCAAAGATCTTGGTTTTGGAGGAGAGTGATCTATCGGTGTGCGCCTAGGATTGGGTACATGGAGGCGACTTAGTCCTATGAGTTTTAGGCATCATAGACAAGTCTGGGTGCATGGTTTTTGAGGCGCATGCAGAGCTTCGTATCAGGGCGCGCATAGGATCAGGCACAGGGGAGGCGACTTGATCTCATAAATTTTAGGAGTCACGAGCAAGTCCAGGCGTATGGCTTTTGAGACGCATGCAGAGCTTAGTCTTCTGTTGCTTGGGGTCAAAAGTAAGCCTGAGGGCGCATGCAAATGATCAGTCTGTCACCCTCATTTTCCGTATTTCTCGTATTTCGTATTTATACTCGTATCTGGATTTTGGCATGTATTTTTATTTTTTTCTCAACTTGTGGAATTTCGGTATTTCTTGTATTTTGGGTTTTGGCATGGCTCGATTTTATTGGTTTGGGTTGGTTCGGTTTTGGTTTGGTTTATGTGTTGGATCACCTTAGCCTATGCTACCCCTCATCCCCACCACAACTCCCCTCTTTATATCCCCACCTACCACTCTCTCTCCTCATAACCACCATTAATTTCATTCTTCTTCTTCTTCTCCTTCCTCCACAAACACTCCCAACCCTAGGCAAGTGCATCTTGCCACTACATGAGGACCCTCTTTTCTTTGTCCATTTGCTAGTTTAGGACATGGTGATCAACATTAGATCTTGGTATTTTGTGATTTGAAGTCTCCATTGTTCTAAATCTAGGTTTTTCCTATTTCATATTTTATATGGTTTGAGCTATTTTGGTTGGATTTTCGTGGGTTTTGATGTTTCCATGTGGAAGAACATTCGGTTTCACTCCAGTTGGAACTTTGGAAATCCGGATTTGGAGTTCGGATGGCCAAGTTATGATGCTTGGAAGCTTTGGGTTCATCCTTGGTGTTCTTGCTGTTTGGAGGAGACAATGAGCAGTGTGCAGAGCTGTTTAGCTCATGCACACTGAGCTACGCGCGCTCTTTAGCGCTGCGTACGCAGACTTGAGTACACTTCCTGTTGGAAGCGTGTCTCCTTGAGCGTGCGTGACTTTTCACGTATGCTGCCCTCCTTGAGCGTGCGTGACTTTCACGTACACTGCTCCCCTGAGCGTGCGTGACTTTTCACGTATGCTGCCCTCCTTGAGCGTGCGTGACTTTCACGTACACTGCTCCCCTGAGCGTGCGTGACTTTTTACGTATGCTGCCCTCCTTGAGCGTGCGTGACTTTCACGTACACTGCTCCCTTGAGCGTGCGTGACTTTTCACGTACACAGCTCCCTTGAGCGTGCGTGACTTTTCACGTACGTAGCTCCCTTGAGCTGCTCCCCTTGAGCGTGCCTTGGTACGCAGACTTGAGTGTGCCTTGGTACGCAGACTTGAGCGAGCCTTGCGTGTGTGCTTTGTGCGTACGCTGCTCTCCCTAGCGTGCGTGCTTTTGTGCGTACGCAGCTTCCCTGCGTGCGTACTTTTGCACGTATGCTGTCCCTTGACCCCTTGCTTAATCCTTTGGCTCTTGGAGTTTGGTTTTATTTCTTTGAGCCTGGCTCTTCTATAACCCTGTAGTTTGATATTTTATTAGATATTTTATGCCCATTTTATATCCTTACGCCTTTTGTCTTGAACTTGATTTTACTTAACATGTTTGGAATGACTATTGTACACAGCTTGTATGACAAGAAACTTGCATAACACGATAGTGGCCCGTCATGGCACACTGCTGACAAGTATCCTGACATGATTTATCTTAATAACTTGATAGTGGTCCGTGGCGGCGCACTCCTGACCTGACTTGACTTGATAACTTAACTTGACCTGCCTTGACACCGTGGGTGGTTCTTTCTTGCTTGCTTGTTAAATCTACTTGTCCAGTCTTGCATCATGTCTAGGATGGGACTCCTGAGTACCACGGTCAGGAGTACCTACTAAAATGGATTAAGGTTAATAACTAGAATAACACAATAGCCATGAAGAGATGACACAGCTACAGGCAATCCCGTTACCTGGGCGCTCCAGGGATTTGTAGCCTGCCGTCGAGTAGGGCACATTTCCAGCACACTGACAGGTGTTGCACCCTCTAAGTCACCTAAGGGTACATGTGTCTCCTGGACAATGTACCCACCTGAATTCAACCCTAATCTTTCGTTCTGGATAACCTGGATGGTCTGCAGGGCTTGTGGCTGTGAAACAATCTCACTGCATCTTGTTAGTAATTAGGCCCGTGATAACCCTAGTTAGTTAAAGTAGTAAGCCGTAGGATCTGCTTGGCCGTGATTGATTGAATGAGGTATAACCAGTCTAGCCATATTTTGATCCCGTACAAGATTGCTTCCTGACTTGATTTCTTACTATCTTGCCGATAAATGGCGGGAAACCAAGCTCTGTTCAGACGAAGGGTTATAACCCCGGTCCTTGTTTGGTTTACGGGTTGTAACCTGGCTATCGGAATAGTTCCATGGTTATCTCGTCGTATATCATCCTGACATGTTTTCGTAATTCTTGTTTAATATTAGTCTTTCTTGTGTTATTTGCTGGCTTTTGTTCTTATTTTGTGGCCCCCTTGTGGTACTTGCTCTTTCTGGGGTTGACCCAGCTGGTTTTGTGTGGCCAGATTTCGGAGCAGCTCCCGAGGATCTACCAAGCTTCCAGCCCAATGGTGAACACTAGACGGAATCCGGGCCAAGAGTGGGTTTTCTTTTTTGTCTTGCCCACTTTATTGTAAAAATATTCTTTTGAGGCATTTAGCCGACGAGCACCTGTTAGCTCGATGCACTTTTACTTACTTTCTGCCTACGGGCTGTAAACATGATTGACAAATCCTAGGGTTGATCATGTATGACTAAACTCTTGCTAGTCCTAATATTTTGTAACGACTAGCTTCATGATCTGCTGAATATGTGATATTTGGGACGCCTTATTATTGTATATTTAATGATCATACATCTTGTGACTTTACTTACTTACTGTGATTGACACACTAGGCTTGTTCATGACCATAAGAGACTGTTGGCTTGTAGAAAACCCTCACATATCGAGACAGCCGTGACCGTATAGTGAGGTGGTTTCCATTTCTATATACGTAGCTGGCTATGTCTGCCCCCGCTCTCCAGTATTCTGGTTCTGGGGCATGACACAGTCGGCCACGTGATGAGGACAACTATAGCCGACAGGAAGTGCAATGATAGTGCTGATGTCAGCGGCTCTTCATTTTCTGTAAGGGCTGCTGATTGGACATTTTTGGGAGATGTGTTGCCGCCTTTGTTACTTCAGCATTAAATGCTTGATGATGACATGTGTGGAAAAGCGCATCAGTGAGTGCCATCTCGGGCGCATTGGCTCATGTCCCGTTGGCCACATTAATAGGGGCACATGATGTCGAATACGCATCTGCTAATGTGTCGCATCCTCTTTGGCCTGCCTGTTGGGTTCTTTGAGGCGTTAATGGTTGCCTTGACTTAGCCGAATATGACGCAATGGATGCATTTTCTATTAATGCAAATTCATTGCATAGAATTTGGAACGTTGACCATTTGGCACTCGGGTGTAGGATGCCCGTGCTTATAAATAGCCGCATGAGGGATAGCTTTGCTTTCATTCTTCGTTTCGATATAAAGATGAACTTGGCCGGGGCTCCGCCTTGGCGAACTGTCGAACTTGAGCTCTTCCCGAGGGTGAAGATGCACTGCCCAGTCTTTCCGTCGTTCTAAGCTTCCGTGATAGTGTCTGTTGCATCCAAATATCAGGATCGTCGAGTCCCGACACAGGCCGATGATGCCTGTTGCATCCAAAGATCGGGGCGGCCGTATTCCATCTTTCTTTATGCTGGCAGAGCCATAGGCTGCCGAGTGTGTCTGTTACTTCCGAAGACCGGGACATTGTGCCGCGATCCTTGTCAAGCTAGGTGAGCTCCTCCTCCTGCTACACAAGGGCTGATTGGTGTAGATGCACCTGCACCTTAATGACGAGACGATGCGCCTGGATAAGACATCAGAGTGATGCGTCTGACGAATGATGCGCTTGGCATGGGGCGCATAGCAGTTGCTGCACGTAGCTATTAGCTTTAGGATCTTTTCTTTTTGTAAAAGTTCTCCTTTGTAAAGCTTTTCTTTAGACATGTAATGGACTTTCATATGAAATAAAAGCCTCATTTTTAATGTCTTTGAACTTGTACTGTTCTTTGTTGTGCCAAGTATCTGTTTGAGCTTTCTGGCGCATTTGAGTTGTTCGTATGGTTGGGTTGAGCGCATAGGAATTCTGGCTTATAGATGTGCCTGAAATTCCATGCTTCTACAAGACCCACTTCAAAGTTTTCAAAACGTTCTGGGCAAGTTTTAGAATACTTTGAATAAGAAGCATGGGGATCGACGACTATGGGCGCATGCCCTTCACCTAGGCACATGGCTCTTTTTGGCATATAGTCATTATGTGCGTCGCTGTGGGGACGCTTGCTACTTAGGCGCATACTGCTAAGGCGCATGCTTCTTCTGAAGAGATAACATCTCGCTCTTAAGAAAGATTAATGATGATCGTTTGAAGATAAGCAGCTATCGGTTTTATGATATCCGAAGCGACTGATTGCTGATGTCATGCCTCATCGGTTTATGCGCGAGGCCAAGCCTATAAATTGGCGGCTTATAAGGAGAGAGAGTCTTCTACTTTCTGTAAAAGCTTTCTTCTTCCTCAGAGCTCTTTTCTCCTTTTTTCTTTGTTAGAGAGATGGCTCCCAAGGCTCCCCGAGGCGGTGTTGCTAGCCGAGGAAGGGGCCGAGGCAAGGAACCCTTGGAGGTCGACACGGAGGAAGTCTCCGTCGTCATGGCGACCCACGCTGACGTTCGCCCGGAAGTGCTCGGTGGGTGTTCTCTTGCCTTGGTCTTTGTTGTAGTGGTGATGGGGTGGCCAAACTGTAGATGAGCTGCCTCATGTTGTTGTGCTTAGGTTGACGCGCATGGACATTTGTCCTGATGATGCGCCAAATCCCTTCCAGCTGACGCGCATGGACTTAAGTCCTGATGATGCACCGAAGCTTCACTTGCTGACGCGCATGGACTTAGGTCCTAATGATGTGCCGAAGCTTCACTTGCTGACGCACATGGACATAGGTCCTGATGATGTGCTGTAGCATGCGTCTGGGCCTAGGTCCTGTATATGCGCCTTTGATGAGGTTCTATCTGTGCGCATGGGTTTCGCCCCAGTTGATGCGCCAGAGATTCTGATACGACTCAGATGCTCATGTTGGGCTTCTATGTCTTTTTAGACTTTTGCCTGATGGCTTTGTTTCATTTTGTGTGAGTGTCGATGACTATCCCCTGCTGAACGAAGTCCTTTTGGACCATACGCTCTGTCAACTGGGCGAAGATTTTGATAAGGAGGTTGTGAACCCGGCCAAGGCTACTATTATGTTGGATCAGTCTCTGGAGAGGATGGCCCAGATTCGCGAGCAGTACCACACTTTCCTCCAGGACATGATGAAGAGAGGGAGACTCAAATCTGTTGAGTCTGATAATGAGTCTTTCTTGAAACCCGAATTTCTGTTTGGAGACCGCCTGACTTCTATCGAAATGAAGGTGTTCAAGATCAGGGAGGACTGGTTCTTCAAAGCCAGAGGCGTAAGCATGTATATCAAGCAAACGGAGCGCCAATTGCCCTTGACGGCCTTCTGTAGTCTTGCTTCGAAGAGAAGGATGGAGTAGGAACTCACTCCCCCTCAAGGAGGAGCAGTTGCTGGCACTATATGGCTTGACACGTCCTCGAACCAGAGGGATACCCTGACCGCTACGCGAGCCGGGGCTTCTTATCAGTGGCAAACTTTGTGTCTCGGGGGTATCTATAGTGACGTTCCTACCGATACTTTTGGGTTCAATTCTTCAACCTTCGTCAATCGTCTGGCGTCGGCCAAGCTATCATACCCGAAGGGGGAGTTTCGGATCGAAGGTTGGTGCGACTATGTGCATAAGTGGGACAAGTTGACACTTTGGGTTCTGACGAAGTTTAGGGCCGATCTAAAAAGATTGGTCTTACTGCTACTGTTTGTGCTACTCAGGCGGGCATAGACCTGAATAAGCACATAATTTTTGCTCTTCTGGATATGTACAATACCCACACCGGCACCTTTTTTACTCCCATGAGGAGTTAAGACTGGCACTACACGAGATGTACGAGGTCTCGAAGCTCCCTTGGGGGTCTGAACCCTATGAGGAGTATTTTCTTTCGAACGAGGAGTTATTAGCTTTGGAAGAGAAGGATTCTGAGATGATGGCAGTCTTCAAGGAGGTCGTGAGCCATCATTACATGCTTCAGCGCAGGGAAAAAGGCGGGGCGCAATCCCATGTGAATGCTTGGAGGGAGTATGTCTTCAAGCAAGACTTGGCGGATCGTTCGAGGATCTATTTTACGACTCCTCAGGGGCTCCCCCATGCTGAGGTACTCGCTGAGATGTCTAGGCTCAATGAAAAGAACCCTCGTGAAAACGAGGATCGGGAGCCGTCCGAGCATATCTATAGCTGCTTCTGGCACTGTGCGCACAAGATGTCTCCAAAGGGCGTGTTGGCATCCTTTCTGATGCTATGGCTCCGTGACCATGTATTCGCTGGTGGGTCCGATTCCTTGGAGAGGATATCCAGTAATCTTATTTTGCTGGCTATGAAGCTAGTATTTGGTTATCCTCTGGCTCTGCTTCCTGCTATGGTGTGCAACCTGAAGCGAGGTTTGAGAGAATTCACCGATGATGTGATAGGTGAGAAGGGCAAGAGGGACAATTTCTCTCGTATGGAGATGCCCTTCTATTACCTGATGGGGTGGCTGATTCTGTACCACCTGAACATAATAACTCCTGGGTCGGCCAAGGAGCATGAGGAAGGCGACGCTTTTATTCGTCACTTCTACAGGCGAAAGTGCTTGCATACAGTGGTACCCGTTTGTAGGAGGGTTCTGTCATATCTCCAAGGATGGGAGATTATCAAGGTCGCCACAACCTTTTGATGGTTGTGAGGCGGATGAGGAGCTGGAAGATGCCGGCGAAGATGCAATTTCTTTAGCGCTATGGGGGTTCTACTGGTAACAGAGCGTCCGGCCTTCACACCTTGTGTTTCGAAATCGGAACTGCTGCTTCTTGGAGTCGTATTTGCCCAGTCGCTTCGCACACCAATTCGGTTATACCCAACTAATGTTAAAAAACCCCAGTAGCTCTCTGGGATTCATTATGAGTTTACTGGATGGTACCCGAGGGTGGCAGTATTACAATACTGGGTGCACTGGGGTACGATTCACACTACCGGTCCGCAACCCCTAGCCACATATATTGTATTATGCCACAAAGTTTTACTGCACAATGAATACCATTTCCGTTGGATTTGACCGGAAGACTAGTTTCATTGCCGGCACGTAGCTCGAAGCTTCGGAAGGCATGCTGGCAACGGCTCGAGCTTATCATCCTCCTGAAGTGACAGCATCCAGAACTGCCCCTGTGGAACCAGCAGGAAGTTCCCAGGAGGACCCCTCGGCCAAACCATCAAAGAGACGTGCCCCGACAGAGGCAGATTCATCTGACCCGAAGAGGCCCAAGAAGGCTTTAGCTTTGCAGGTGCGGCCTTCGGCAGCTCCTGCAGAACCAGCTCCCGCATCGGTATGTGCATTATCATCGGTCTGGTTCAGTTCTTTCCTCTTTCGATTATATGTCTCTTCTTTTGCATGAGAAGAAGAAACCCCGGTCATCGAAACCGGGCCCGAGTCAACCGAAGGAGGTGGCAAGCTCGCCTGATGAGTGTGTCCCTCCGATCGTGACGTCTCTTGTAGAGGAGACTTTGGACGATGTTGTCACCGTGGAGGTCTCCAGCACTTTGGGCCACGGTAGAGATGATACTACAGGTGAAGCGGCACCTGAGGATGTTGATCCCTCTCGTCAGGGAGGTGAAGCAGGGTCTTCACAGGGAGTGAATCAACCTATTGTGGGGTCCCCCAAAATTGGCATGGGGGGCTCAAAAGAAGTTGTCAGACAAACCCCTCTTGATGAGGAAGAAGAATAGGACTCGTCTTTCCCATACGGTGCTCCTGAAGAAGGTGTTGTTGGGGATGTTCCGCAATAAGCAGAGAGGAATGTATCGAGAAGTTGGCTGCTGAACCCTCTCTTAGGGAGGCTTTGGAGAGCCTAATTTCAAGGGCTGCTCTATTGTCTAGCCATGTTCTTGTCCCAGTGGGTGACACGACTCGCCTGCCGAGTCCGACTCTTGTCCCGAGAGTTGATACTGATGAGGGAAGAGGGGCTCGACTACCGAGTCCTACTCCGAACTTGAAAGAGAAAGAGGCATGAGGATCTGCTCTCTCGCCTGATGTTGAAAACCTTTCGTTGATGGTAGGAGGATCCGTATCTACCACCAATGTTGCTGTCGGGACTCATGTGGCGGACCCGACTGTTGTGGGGCTGCCTGATGCCTACATAAATAAGGGCAAGAGCCCTCTGGTAGAAGATTCACCCCTTCTCCCTCCTGCCTGGGGGAGGATGTCGGGTCCTCATGGAGGTTCAGGGGTCGTGATTACCGATACTCCGATTTTTTATCCTGAAGATATAAGATCCGAGGCTCCTGCGAGCCAAGCGGCGACTGCGCCCTCAACCTTAGGTGTGGGGGCTTCTGCAGGAGTTGCTCCCCTGGCTCTTGTAGCGGCTCTGACAACTCCTGTAATGACGCCTCAAGTGCTGGATGATGCAGATGAATACGTAAGGTTCATGGTAGAGGCCGTCTACAAGATATTGCGACGGGGGTGTCGGCTGTGTTGGACGAAGGTGGAAGCTTCGCGACTACGAAGCGCATGGCACTTCCATTTATCCAGTAGATTCAGAGTTACTAAGGACATGACCATATGGCTGAAATCTTGGAATCTTCTATGGCTGAGGTCGACCTTCGCCTGACGGAGCTTCGGAACATTCGATGGAACGACTTTTCTGCCTTAATTGAGGAAGAGCAGAATAAGCTGGAGGTCGTCGTTGAGTCGGCTCATTCTGACACCATGGCTACCTGGGCGCAAGAGATGGCCGATTCTGTAGACGAGGAGGAGAGTTTATCCTCGTCGATGGAGAAGAAGGCTAAACTGCGAGAGTCCCTGAAGGTCAACCTCGCAGAAGTTGATGCGCAGATTCGTCATCTACAAGAACAGTGAGCCCGGCTTTTGGCTGATTCTGAATAGGCGTAAGCTGAACTTGTTCAGCTTATAGAGGAGACGACGAGGTGCACTCGCCGCGCGACCCTCTTGCTTCGTCAGAAGAAGGATTTGGACGACAAGTTCACTACTGACCTTGCTCCTGGGCCAGGCACGCAAGGTGTCAGGAAGTTGACCGTCGCGTTCTAGCGACTGTGGAGACTCGAGCTCAAGAATTGCAGCATCGGGTGGACGAGATGATTGTCGATCCTTAGTCTCTTTTTAGCTTTATTTCTTTTTGATTTGGAGACACTTCTGTCTCTCTTTTGATGTAGGTTCTTGCAAAATGTAGAGCTTTGTTATTTCCTTTGTTAAAGAAATAAAGAATCCTTTGCTTTGTTCAACTGTTTTGGTGATTTTTGTGGACCTATTATCTTTTGCGCACTTTGGTGTGGGTGCAGATAATAAGTTGTATGATGGACCCAGCATATTTACTCAGAGGTAATATGGACGTGGTAAATATGGGGTATCTCCACTGGTAACTTTATGTGGACTTATCATCCTTGGCGTACCTTGGTTTTAGGTACGGATTGATAAGTTAAGAGAGGACCAACATATTTACTCAGAGGTTGTAGCTCCCCTTCCCGAAAAATTTTGAAATATTTTTATTTATTTATTTGATTTAAATGGTGATTTTTGTAAATAATTATTGAGTTAATTATTACGGTAGATGATTTTAGCCATGGTTAGGAATTGGAGTACAAGGTGAGTAGAAATTATGGCACAGATAGTGTAGTGACGTGCCTTGACTAGTGTATTAGCCATGCCAGGGAAGGCCGAGCCATAGTGATGTCCTAATTAGGAAAACCAGGCTAAGTTGTAACATGATCCTATAAATAATCTAATTATTTAATTATTATTGATTATTAACTTGTAGGAGACCCGGTTGTACCAATTTAGTTCGGACTGGACCCGAACCAAATCCAAGCTCATGTAGTCGAGTAGTGAGTCCAGAGACATTCATACAGATGTATATATTGAGCATTATTATATTGGTATTTATGTTTTGGTCTAGAAAGTATATTATTATATTGTTTAAATATATTAAATATGTTATTTCTATTTTTTTTTTTGCTTAGAAAATAGGATGACGACCTCCTTAGAATAACATTTTAGTTTTGGGAATTCTATGTTATGAATACTTATGTGTATAAGTGGTACGTACGTATTAGGCCTTGTATAAATATTCATAAATCAATAGAGTTTATCTATATGAATGTTAGTAAATATATTAACATATATATATATATATATATATATATATATATATATATATATATATATATATATATATATATATATATATATATTGATATACATAAGTAGATATAAATTGTAGGCATAATATATATATATATATATATATATATATATATATATATATATATATATAAAAATATATATATATATATATATATATATATATATATATATATATATATATATATATATATATATATATATATATATATATATATAAACAAAAACATGTATATATTGTGTGTGTGTGTGTGTGTGTGTGTGTGTGTGTGTGTTGTGTGTGTGTGTGTGTGTGTGTGTGTGTGTGTGTGTGTGTGTGTGTGTGTGTGTATACATGTATAATAGAAATAAATAGAAAAAGAGAAAGAAAATAAAACAAAAACAAAAACAAAATACGCACACCCCAGCCCAGCCTAGCCCATCTAGGCCCAACCCCACAAGCCCAGTGCAAAACCCTTTCCTCCATCCCCCCTGCATGTGCAGAAGCACAGGCCCGAGCCCCTTTTGTAAACACACACGCACACGTATATATATGTAGTCGAGAAAGAGAAAGAGCGGCAGCAGCAAACCCCGAAACCTACCCCATATGAGCCGCCACCATCACCAGGACCTTCGCCAACACTGGGCGACCTCCCCGACGGCGGCGCATCGCCGGAGGAATGATGACGGCTGGCCGCGCGCACCTGCAAGCGTACAACAGCAGCAGCCGTAGCTGTACAGCAGTAAATGGCAGTTGAGAGCCCTAATTCGTGAGTAAGTTTCTCCCACATCATGCCATTAAATCTAGAATCGATTGATTCTATGTATTAACAACCTATACGTCTATCAATCCTATAAATTAGATCGGAAAGTGATGGCCCAGAACTAGAGAAAAATTGACTCAAAAGTCGACAAAAAGTTGTCTTTAAAACAGTGAAGAAAACAGTCAAACCCTCATTTTGGAAGACAAAATTCTGCCAAACGATGGAGAATTTTAGATATATAAATAAACACGTTTGTAGACAACATATAGGAAACCAAAACTCTATTTACAATTTTTAATTTCATCCATTAATTGTCGAGATAAATCAATTCGAAAATCAGAAAAAATTTATCAATTCTGTTTTCGAAAAACATAGAAAACCTCCGAAACGACATACGTTCCGTCAATTCGGGCGACGTGGTCTTGAACCGAAAGTATCAAAAGGTGCGTATCGGCTTCTTGGACATGTGGGCTTTGACAGTATTCAAATTGGTTGCGTGTGCGCGACGAATTTGATGCGTATCCGTCAAAATTCATTGTATCGGCCCATTTGTAAATTTCCTAATTACTTTTTGCACGCTCGTCAGATCGAGACAAAACTTGTACCAACAGGGCCGTATCATTTTTCTGGTCCTGTATGCCAAGTTTGGTCCGATTCTGAGACAGTTGACCGGATCGCCATTTTACGGGCCCCACGATCCGACTCAACGGGCAATTTTGTGTACGGCCCGCCGGAATCTAACTTTGGACATACGATTGAGTTCGTATCGGAAAACCTGACCTGTTGACATATAGTTTGACGACTTTAGAGACCATAGACTTTGGCACACTTTCGATGCAAAGCGGGTCCAACGGCGGATACCGTTTTGACACAAAATTACCATTTTGCCCCGAATTGGACTTAAGGACAGGCAATTCTAGCTATTTTGACTATTCTAAAAATGTTGGTAATGTTTATTTCAGCATTCGGAGATTTTTACATGTGCTGACTGTTGTGGCTCATTGAGTGGTATAGTATTATCGATTTCACCAGCACAAGACCTCAGGCGAGTACATCTCTGATAGTTTTTATATTTGATTATCTCTATGAATCATGTACGTAGTAGTGTTTTATATTGATATTTTATTGGTTCTTGACACGATGTTACACGAGATAGTAGTTATGGATTCTTTACATGTTGTTCGTGACCAATCTATTATCGTGTTTCGTGACCTGTTTGGATCCATGAGTACTGATCGGGCGGGAAAATACTCTAGACATGTAAAAAAAACAAAAATTATTCTTGCCTAATAGCAGTCACACACTTCACGTGCGGGGTGCCGGATTTTATTCCTGCCTAATAGCAGTCGCATATATCATGTACGGGGTGCCAGATTTACCCTTAGCCATTTACATGTCGAACTAGTATTTCAACTCACTAGATAGATATAGTGTCTGGTTCTACAGTATACATTGCTAGCTACTGTAAAACCCCCTAATTTATTAAATTATTTAATTTTAGTTTTGTGTAGAAATTTTTGCTAAAATACATGTATGCATAATATTAGGAGTGTAATGCATAGTATGGGTGTAAGTTTTATTTATATATATGTATATATGTGTGTGTATATGTGTTGATTTATTAAGGTGTATATATTTATGTATACATATATGTGGGAATATATGTGTATATAAATATATCTAATTATTGTATTATTGAAAAGATTTTTTTTATTTCGAAATAATAAATAAAAAAGAATTTAGTTATTAAATATAGTAATAATAGAAAATAGAAAATAGATTTATTTTTTTAATAAATAAAAAGAAAAAGAAATGAAAAAGGAAAAGAAAAGAAAAGAAAAGAAAAGAAAAGAAAAGAAAGAAATGAAAAAGAATAAGAAAAAGAAAAAAAAGAAAAGAAAAAGAAAAAGAAAAAAAGAAAAAGAAAAAGCCACCCACCCACTTAAGTGGGCGGGCCCCCACCCTATCCATACTTGCTGCGTTCAGCAGCAAGTCAACAGTTCCGTGAGTAAAACCGTGGGTTATGGGTTATTAGTATTAGTAATAGTAGTAGTATTAGGATTTTCACACCACTTTTTATATATATAACTTCCTCCATAGATCTCAAAACCCTAGGCTCCCAAAGCGAAAATTGCGGCAGAACATACCCTCTTCGCCTACGAGTTCGTTTCACCAGCGACGGAGTTGTGTGCACGACGAACGAAACATCGGAAGTCAGCCCCTCGTCATCCACGGAGCAGTTTTCCCACTCAAGGTATCCTATTTCTCGACGACGTAAATTTTTACTCGTAGCACCGATTTTTGATCCGTAAGATTTTTTGGAAAATAAACTTGACCCTCTTCGAGATCCTCCAGGTGGATTTTGAAACAACCCATCGACTTGCTCGAAAAATCGAGACAAAGTTGAAGAAAAACCTGTTTTCTGTAATACTAAAAACTGTTTTAAAATGATAACTTGTCGGCCAATTTTCTTGCTGTGCATTAAAAATTTATAAAAAATAAATAAAAGCAGTAAAATACAACATAACCGAGATCGCAACGCTTCTTCGGGATCGTTGTTTCGATTAACGTGTAAAAAGTAAATTGTTGTTGAAGTTGGAGGAAAAACTGTGTTAATTTATATAAAATTTCTAAAATTTTCTCGATACGGCGTGCGCTCCGACAAACCGGGCGACGTGGTCGCATGCTATACACATCAAAAGGTGCGTATGGACGTTGCCGACGTGTTGGAACTGACGGAACTCAGTTTCGTCGTGTGTGCGCGACGAAATCAGTCCGTATCCGTCGAGATACCCCCGTATCGCCAATTTGCAAACTTCGTCCTAACTTCGTGTACAGTCGTCAAATCGAGACAAAACTTGCACCAACAGGTCCGAATCAAAATTTTGGTCCTGTGTGCCAAATTTGGTTCAATTATGAGAAAGGTCGACCGGAACCCCTTTTTGGCGGGCTCGCGACCCACTCAAACGGGCGATTTTGTACGCGGCTCATCGATATCCAAAACTGAACATACCATTGAGTTCCTCTCCTCAAACTGAATTCTTAGATATATAGTTTAACGACTTTAGAGACCATAGACTTTAGCACGCGTTTCGGTGCAAAGCGAGTCCAACGGTGGACATCGTTTTGACTCGAAATTACGATTTTGTCCCTGTTCCATAATTAGACTTTTGGACAGGCGTTTCTTAGGTATATCTTATACACGAAGTACGTTTTTGATGTTTATTTCAGCCTCCAAAGTTGTTTGGAGATTGTGACGTTTCTTGGCTGACATTACGATTTTCTGGACTTGCCACTTTGCACCATCAGGCAAGATACCTTGCCACCGAGTTTTTGATTTACATATTCTTATTTTTAGTTGTTATTTTCAGCATTTCTTATTTGTTATTATAAAATTGTGCATCCAAGTCACACTTGGGTGCAAGTGACTTTATCGGTCGTTTTCTTGCTTTTATTTATCTCTCTTGCATCGACTTAGCCTAGTGACCACCCATTGATAATGAGATATTGGTATATCTCATACGGCCTTGTTATTTTACCACGTATTATGAGTCATATATAGGACACGTACTCGCGTAGTCGGCCGGCCACCGATACGTATGAGGCGTGCGACGGTTAGGAGTAACTGCCAATAAAATTGCATGCTAGTGGACTTGGCAGTTACTAGATGGTCATATGAGTCATGGATGTGACTCCATTAGGCATTGGAAGGGAAGAACAGTTCCTTGATGTATGGGCCACATTTACATACTGCTATTGTACCTGAAGCTCCGTTGGAGACGCAGGTTCACCCTATTGTACTGATTCCCTCTGACGTTCATGGAACGTTATGGACGTTTTCTTACTGGTTCCCTCTGACATTTGCCGAACGTTATGGACGGATTGTACTGATTTCCGATGAAAGGGACGATACCACTGCTATACAGTCCGACTGCCCATATATGGAGGATTGTTCTTTATTGCATATTCACTATAGTACGGTTAAGTACCCTATTGCATGCACCCGTTCTTCTTATTATATTATCATAGTTTATATGGCATGATGTTTTCTTGTATCTTGCTACGTCCCTCTGAGGACCTGGTTATCTCTCCAGGATTAGACGACTTTCCGCAGGAGTACGGAGTGTCATTGGATCCATCTTTTGTGGGCGACGAGGCATTTCCGTTTGACATTTAGCTATATTCTTATCTTAGAGGATTATTGAGACTATGTAGTGGACATCTTATGTTCTTTCATTTACTTTCTATTTTGCGGCGGTTAGACTCCGATCTTTGTGACTATTTTTTATAGTTGTTTTGAGTGGGTATGTCCATCCGGCTATCTTTTGATGTATTATTTATTGGACTGTCATTTCTTCTGTGTTGAGCTGTGATGAGATTAGATACTTATGTTCTGGCCTGTGATTTTATTATATATATACAGCTTATGTACATATACGAGGATTTCATATATTGGAGTATTCTTCGTATATATGCAGCTGGCATATTGCGTACTTGCTCCTAAGTATTTTGGGACTGGGGCGCTACAGCTACAGGTCTTCTTTGTTTTAGTACTCACTTGTCATTTTCACCATGCTCAGTTTTTTCCATGATTTCATGTTTATCCTTTCGTCGTGTATTTTATTATTATTTACAGATTTATGGATTTTGTCATTTATTGAATCTGTTGTGAGAATGTACTCGTTCCATTCCTGACTGGAAACCAACATTTTTCAGGTTAGCTTTGGCTTCACTTAGCATTGGGAGATACGGATGTACTTGCAGACCAAAACCTAGAAACTAGATAGAAGTGATATCATTTTTATTGATTGTAAGAACTTTATACTATTATTAAACGTAAATCTTGTAGTAATTTTAGATTTGATTTAATAATGTAAACGAGCAATAAATATTATATTTTGTGATTTTGAGCATCTTGGCCGTGACAGCGTTCTACCGCCGACTCTGTGGCGTAGGCTGGCTTGGACATGTCTCGTATCCGAAAAGCGGATGCGGGTCATGACAGATTTTTATGGTGTCCTATGTAGGTCAGTTTTCACAAAATATGCGAACTCGTGATGGTACTTAAGTTAGTCGTACCATTGCGAGCCTGCGACTAGAAAATGCCCATTCATAATTTAGAGTTAAATTGATTTAAGAGAATGATTAGGACTAGGAGTCCCTTGTTCAAATTGACCGTTGGGTAGTTAAGGTTGTCAGATAGGCCATGCAATTTAGATAAAGAATTATTAAATTTAGATAGATTGCCAGATCTCTATAGATACACTATTACTTTTGATTAGGGGTATAAACAGACCGGACGGACATGGACAGTCCATTGTCCGTGTTCGGTCCGTTAATGAAAATGAGTTTGGACGGACGAACACGGATACGGACAGTTCATTGTTCAAGTTCGGGCCATATGAACACGGACAACCACTGTTTGTTAATTCAATCGGACGGTCCGCGGACAAATTAAATATATTACTAAAAGTTATTATTTTATCAAGATACCTTAATAGTTGGTTCAAAAAATCGAGTTGAAAGAAAATACAATTGAAGGTTATAGAATACAACAAACAATGGTAAAAGGATAACAAAAATCGAGATGGGAAAACAAAAATTTGATGCAAAACCAAAATATTATGACATAATTGATACAAAACCAAAAGGAGTCTCCACTATCGGACTGTTCGCGGATGAATTCGGATCGGACATGGATATGACCGTGTCCGGGTCCGATTTTTAATCGAACCAAAAAAATGTCTAAATTTTGTTCGTTAATGAATCGGACGTTTCGCGGTCGAACTATTTATCGAGCTGGACACGTACGGACAACGGACTACTTTGTCCATTTTACACCCCTACTTTTGATATGACGATATGATCCAATGTGGATATACTATTCACTTGGTAAGTTAGGCTTTTATAGAATTAAGGCTCTAATCTTGATAAACTGTTCAATTTTCTTTTGCTCTATTAGATATAAACCTTACATCATAAATTAGGATTGCCTATTTAAAATCCTATTTTATCGTAAGAAATTAGTTTATAATTCCTGATTCTGTTATTCATATACGAATCTCGAGGTAGATTGATTCGAAGTTTTCCCTCAACCATTTGAAATATATATGCGATAAAGATTAGGATGTTCTTACTTCCCTTGTCTTCAGTTATTTCCTTCCCGATCAATCTTTTACGTTAGGATTGAGACTTATAGACAAATGTTTATGCTTTCTATCATAGTCAACTAGTTTTGTAGCTCCCCTTCCCGAAAATTCTTGAAATATTATTTTATTTATTTGATTTAAATAGTGATTTTTAGATTTTTATAAATAATTATTTAGTTAATTATTACGGTGGATGACTTTAGCCATGGTTGAGTTTTGAAGTACCAGACGACTAGGAATCATGGCACGGATAGTGCAGTGGCGTGCCTTGACTAGTGTATTAGTTATGCCAAGAAAGACCCATCCATAAGTGTGTCCTAACTAGGAAAACCAGGAAAAGTTGCAACTTAACCTCTATAGTTGTTATTATATATTAATTTATTTATTGACGTATAGAAGACCAGGTTGTACCAAACCAGTCCGGACAGAACCCAAACTAGGCACAAGCCCATTGTCACGACCCGTACCCACAGTGAGGGTACGAGAACGTAACAACGTCCAGCCTACGCCGCAATGTCGGCGGTAGAACGCTGTCCTAGGCCAATCATCTAACAATATAAAGGTACCTGTACAGTATATACACTCCGAATGGAGGTGACATAGCAATATATAGTCTCAATCACATCTAAGGCAGAA
Source organism: Iris pallida (assembly GCA_029216955.1). Classification (NCBI taxonomy): domain Eukaryota; kingdom Viridiplantae; phylum Streptophyta; class Magnoliopsida; order Asparagales; family Iridaceae; genus Iris; species Iris pallida. The sequence goes on from JANAVB010004796.1 coordinate 2,234,483, forward strand.
TGATAAGATAAAAAGATAGATAGATATGTACTACCGAAATAAAAAGATCCGCAGAATACAATCAGAGAGTCTAAGTGTCTACTGACATAACAAATCAGAACATCCGGCTCAATACAAGTCTCTAATACTGAATATGAAAGAATATGTACAATCCAGATCTCAGATGACAGAAATAGTAAAACCTAGACTAGGGAGCCTCAGTCTCTAAGCTAGTGGATCAGGCTAGAAATCTGGGTCACACGAGTCATCTACAGCTGTCCCATAGTAGGTGTCTATGCAGGCCTCATCCTCTGTAATATTTTGAACAAGTCCAGTCAGGACATGAGCGAGCACAAAATATCTCATGCAGTTCATATCAAGTTAGGAAATATAAAGCATGCAATAGAGTAAGGTACATGAAACGCTGAAAGAAGAATGTATGTGAAAAACAGTAGAGATTTGATAACAGGAAATAACTATATATGATAAGTAAGAACTGTAAGCTTATTGTGATTTAGAGTACAATATGGTTATGTAAACGGTCTAGGACAATGCAATGGTAACTCCATTGTACGTGGGTGTACAATAGACATATACAATAGTTATACAATGTTGTACAATAGGATTTGAGTACATAACCAATTCTACTCCCCCTCCCCAATCAATACACAAGGATCCACTCCAGTTACGTTATCTTATACAATAGTGTACAATATTATACAATAGATGTACAATGTTATATAATAGTGTACAATGGTCTATCCCTGGGACTTATGTGATAATGAGAGTACAATATGCACAAGGAGTATACAAGGATATGGGTATTCAATAAATAAAATATGTAAGTGAAACGCACATCACAATATGTATCTAGTGAATACAAGGGGATAACATCTCAAAAAAAGATCCATATATTACCAATTCGTGATAACAATCATGTCAGCATCAAGTACAGTAATCTAGAGCAAGAATATAAATCCAGACAAGTATGAAACGGTCAGAGAATGTACTCGCCTGATAGCCTGAGTGTCTGAGGAGAATATACTGTCCTAGGAGTCGTGTCTGTCTCCTATAGAACAGTACAAGTTACTACGAGTCTAAAAATGATAATAAGATGAATTACAATGTATTCTAAATGAATCTAGGTCAATCTAGGTCAAATCTAAGTCATACCAAGCTAAACTAGGTCATGCTAGGTCATACTGAGCCAAACTGGGTCTCAATAGGACAATCAAGGTCAAACAAGGTCACATGAAATCAATCCAAGTCAAACTAGGTCAATTTGGGTCAAGGGTTGACTTACAGTTGACTTTTGGTCAAAAAGGTTAACTCTGGTCAACTCTGGTCAACACGGAGTCAACCCCAGGTCAAACAAGTCACATGTTGACCAACTGTTGACTTTCAGTTAACTGGTCAACTCTGGTTTGGTTCCGGTCAAATCTAGTCGCTTAAAGGCTAAGTTTGACTCTCGGTTGACTTTTGTTGACTTTTGGTCAAAATGGTCAACCGACGTCAAAACTAGTCTATGAGCATTATATTTGATCATTACCAACCAAGGAAATTGTCACGACCCGCACCCTAGCGTTAGGGTCCGAGACGTGGGTACGTCCAGCCTACGCCGCAGTGTCGATGATAGAACGCTGTTCTAGGTCATAATCACATCTAAAACAATATGCTGTACTCTCCAGACGGAGGACAAACACATAAGGATACTATCTCAATCACAACTCTAAAGATAGATAACAACACGATGAAATAGATAAGATAATCTACAAGAGAGAGAATCAGGAGTGATAGTAAAACAATTCTTATTAAACAAACACAAGATTTCAAATACAACTCTAAGACAAACAATAAAGAAAATGAACAAACTCTAGGTAAATACTTCAAGCTCTACCAGTGTCCTCTAGGTTAACTGTGAACTCCAAGTACCTGTAAAATTTTATCAACGGTCCAATCAGGACAGGAACGAGCACATATCTCTCACAACAGTTCATATCAGGAATGGACATATAAAGCAAGCTATAGAAAACTATACATGAATCGCTGTAAAGAGAAATCAACAAGAGAGAAGATATAACTGAGATATAATATGATAAATAAAGAATCTAACCTTCTACGTGAATCAGAGCATGAATTGGTTATGTAAACAGCTTGGGTTGCACATGGATATAGCTATGGAATGCACATGGATAACTACTGGGGATAATGATCACATAACCAACTACACTCTCCCTGCCCCCAACCAATACACAAGGATCGAAGCATGTTATGTTATTGCACATGGATAACAACTACTGTATACATGGAGCTCATATGGTCATGAGTGTACATGAAAAACACATGAGTGCACATGGATAAATGTGAATACATGGAGTACATGATGAACATGATAAAGTACATGAAATATGACATACTCAATGTATCCGAGGGGATAACATCGTATGAAAAGATCCAGAGGGTACCGATCTGTGTGAACGTCGTGTCATCATCAAGTATACTAGTATATAACAAGAGTACATATCCAAAGAAGCATGAAAAGATCAGAGAATGTACTCGCCTGGTAATCCAAGCCGCTGATAAATGTAGATGTCCAACTGGAGTCACAGTGTCCTATTTAGAGCAATCACAAGTCACAAAAGAGTCTAACATGAAATAAAAGTAATCTGCAGTGCATTCTAGATAGTTCTAGGTCCTTCTAGGTCTAAGTCTAATCAACAAGTCTACTAGGTCAACTAAAGTCAAATTAGAGTCAACTAGTCAAGTTCTAGTTCAATCCGGATCAAAATAAGTCAATGATTGACCTATAGTTGACTTTTGGTTAATATAGTCAACCTTGTCAAAAGGGGATCAACTCTAGTCTCTAAGTATTAAACTATGAGGTTGTACTAATTCCGAATTACGGACAAGTAAAATAAAATAAGAATAAATAACTAATGGTGACACCTAGAGAAATATCTACAAACATTGTCGGATGATAAAACAAATATCACCAACGTGTCCAGAAGGGTCAAATCAGCTAGGATTGCCTGTCCTTAAGTCCAATTCTGGACACAGGGGTAAAACGGTAATTTCGGACAAAAATGATATCCGCCGTTGGATCCGCTTTGCACCGAAAAGCGTGCCAGAGTTAACGGTCTCTAAAGTCGTCAAACTACATGTCTACGGATCCAGTTTTCCGATACGAACTCAACCGTATGTACAAAGTTGGATTCCGACGGACCGTGAACAAAATTGCCCGTTGAGTGGGACCGTGGGGCCTGCAAAACGACGTTCGATTCAACTGTCTCAGAATTGGACCAAACTTGGCATGCAGGACCAGAAAAACGATACGGTTCTGTTGGCGCAAGTTTAGTCTCGATTTGATGAGAGTGCACAAAGTAATTAGAGAATTTACAAAGTGCACGATATGGTGAATTTTGACGGATACGTATCAAATTCGTCGCGCACACGCGACCAATTCGAATTCCGTCAAAGTCCACACGACCACGAAACCGTTATGCAGCTTTCGATGCTTTCGGTTCGGGACCACGTCGTCCGGATTGGCGTGACGCACGTCGTGTGGAACAATTTCAATGTTTTTAAAACAGGTTTTTGGGAAACTTTGGGATTCGATTTCTCGACGCTCAGTCGATGAATTCAAATTACGCAAGAAGGAATTCGAAGCTCTACATATTATCTAAAAGTCTCTTCAAATAGATTTTCTAATAAGTCACTGGATCGATCAGAATCGATCGTCGAAGGTGGGTGATTGGACTGCTTTCGGTCCTATTTCGGGACATATTTTTTGGGTTTTTGGGTTTGATTTTCCTGACTGGTCGTCGGGCTATATCTCGATCCAATCGTGGAGATCTCGAGAGGGTTATATTGGCTCTATGTAGGATTTTGTAGTTCGTAAAATGATGAAACGACGGAGGAGAAAACGTACCGCGAAGTGCGGTTGGTTGCTGCATGCTGCTGTTGCCTGCGGTTTCAAATATGCACGCGTGCGCGCTCGGCCGACCGCCGGCCGACGGCTGCCCGCGGTGGCCGGCCAGCGGATGGGGGAGGAAGGGGCGCAACTGCCTGGATGGGGTCGGCACGCTTTGGCTTGGGTTTCGTAGAGTTTTCCCGTCCGATGCGCATATATATATACTCTCAGTTATTTAACTGAGAGGAGGGGGTCGGCCTTTGGGGATTATAGTGTAGGTTGGTCTATTATTCACCCGATCAAAAAAGGGGGTCGGGCCTGCAGTGGCCTACTGCAGTCGGGCTGGCCTTGGTTTGGCAGGCCGGGCCTGCTTCATTCTTTTTTTTTATCTCTATACATACATATATATAATATATATATATATATATATATATATATATACACACACACACACATAGCATAAATATATAATATATTATATATATAAATTACATGAATACACATAAATACTTATAAATATATATATATAGTCCGGCGGTCCTAGCTCTATTGGTTAGGTCGGTGGCTCCCAGTGGGAGGTCGCGAGTTCGAGCCCCTTCGCGGGTTTGTGCTCCCACTCACTCCACTCGGTGGCTCGGCGTCCATTTGGCCGCGGCCTCGAGGGGGG